>JAFLJL010015459.1:0-5000 GCA_018398815.1 Conus ventricosus
AGACCACCGAGGATGGGAGTTCAGTTTCCAGTGACTCTGTGCGCAGTTACGCTCCCCCGACCCAAGTTGCCCAAATTCTCTGAAGGAACCGATTCGATTGATGCATACATCAGTCGTTTCGAAACGTTTGCGACCAGTCAGGGTGGCCTCCAGAAGAGTGGGCAGTCATTTTGTCAGCGCTATTGACGGGTAAGGCATTGCAGATTTTCACTGCGTTACCAGCAGAACAACAGTCTGATTTTGGTGCTGTGAAGGAGCCCTTTAATGAAGGGATTTGACCTCACAGAGGAAGGATTCAGAAAGAAATTTCGTTCAGCTAGATTGCAAGCAGGGGAAACGTACACTCAGTTTGGTGCACGTTTAGATCACTATTTTGGAGAAATGGTTAGAGTTGAGTGGTACGAAGAAGGAGTTCGCTGAATTGAAAGAGCTAGTTATGAAGGAACAGATTTTGTCAGGTTGCGGCCCTGAGTTAACCATACATTTGAAAGAGAGACAGCCAGAGACAGCAGGAGAGTTGTTGAAGTTCGCAGAGGTGTATAGAGAGGCACGTTTGGGCACTAAGGTGCAGGAGAAACAGGTGCTAGGCACAGGTGAGAAGAGTGCAAGGAGACCAGGGGAGTTTTCTGCAAAGTCTGCAAACCCAGTGTGGGGCAGAAGGAAGGGCAAAGGGACATTAGGTGTTTCATTTGTCACAAGAAGGGACATGTGGCGAGGGATTGTCGCATGAGGTTCCAGAAGGCAGCAGCCTTGCAAGAGGTGGATGAGGGTCGTCAAGGAAACGACCTGCAGTGGAACCACAGGGATCCGATCTGAAGAGGGTGGAGTGCAGCCTATGGCTAGCACTGGACAGCAGTCAGTGTCAGGGATGGAGGGCACTAGGCTGAGTGGTTCGTTACCAGTGGAAGAAGGGTGGATTGGCCAGCAGAGGGTGAAAGTGTTTACGAGACACTGGTTGTTCATGTGGTGTAGTTAGAACAACGCTGGTCGAGAAAGGGGATTTGACAGGCAAATCCAGACCTGTTACTCTAATCGATGGCACTGTGAGGGAGTTTCCAGTTGCTAAGATAGAAGTACGTACCCCTTACTTCTCAGGCGAGTTGTCTGCGTTGGTGATGGAGAAACCCCTTCATGATTTGATCATCGGAAATATTCCAGGTGCAAGGGATCCAGGGGATCCTGAGTTGTTGACTGCTACAGGGGCAGAGGTTCAAACACGGAGCAAGAAGGAGGGAAAGGTTGATAAACCGTTAGTCGTTCCGGCAAGGAAGTCAGGCATAGATGTGTCGCCTGATGAGTTTAGGGCAGCGCAGGAACAAGACCCTTCGCTCGTGAAGTCTTGGGAGTTGGCAAGAGGTGGAGAGAAACAGGAGGTTAGAGGAGGTGAGACAGAATTTCTTGTGAAAGGCGGGCTGTTGTACCGAGTGTTCACCAAGGGGAAGACAGGTAAGGTGACCACTCAGTTAGAGGTACCAGCAGGTTATCGTGACACTGTCATGTCAGTGGGTCACGAGTCGCTCATGGCGGGTCATCTCGGCACCAGCAAAACGGCTGACCGAATCTTTGATGACTTTCATTGGCCAGGAGCAATGGCAGACATCAAGCGTTTCTGTATGTCATGTGACGTGTGTCAAAGGTCAGCCACAAGAGGGGTGAAGAGGAAGGCACCTCTTAAACAAGCCTCCTTTAATTGAAACACCATTCAGGAGGGTGGCTGTTGATACTGATTGGCCCAATCGCGCCCTGTTCCAAAGGTGGGCACAGGTATGTGTTGACGCTCGTGGACTACGCGACCAGATACCCAGAAGCAGTTGCATTGAAAGGCGTAGATACGCAACAGGTCGCTGAAGGGCTGGTAGACATCTTCTCTCGCGTGGGTGTGCCAGCACAAATTCTCAGTGACAGGGGGTCACAGTTCACCTCAGGCGTGATGAAGGAGGTCCAACAGGTTGCTGGGGAAATCACACAGCTTCTCACTAACCCCATACCACCCACAATGCAATGGCTTGGTGGAGGAGATTCAATGGTGTGCTGAAGGGCATCTTAAAGAAGCTCTGTGAGGAAAGGCCAGCAGTTTGGGGACCGCTACATTCCAGCGGAAACTGTTCGCCTACGGGGAAGCCCCTCAGGAAAGCACAGGCTTTTCGCCATTTGAGCTGCTGTAATGGGCGGACAGTTCGGGATCAGTGTGCATTCTCAAAGAGCTGTGGTCCGGAGAACAGGAGTCAGAAGAGGTCAAAACCACTTATCAGTATGTGGTGGACCAACGCAAGAGGCTAGAGGAGACATGTAAGGTCGCAAGGGAGAGTTTGCAGGAGGCTAGGGTCGTCCAGAAGAAGCAATATGACAGGAAGGTGAGGAAGCAATTCCTCAAGGTGGGAGATCAAGTCCTGTTACTGCTTCCCACGGATCACAACAAGCTGCTGATGCATTGGAAGGGACCATTCACCATCATTGAAAAGGTAGATCAGGACTACCGAATCGATGTGAATGGGAAATCAAAACTTTTCCATGCAAATTTGCTCCGCAAATATATTCAGCGTGAGACTCAGCACATAGGCGCAGCAGCAATCATTGATGGAGGTGAAGGGACCGCAGCAGAAGAAGGGAGATTTTGTTGCCTGAGTTTCAGGAGAAGAGTCATACAGGGATGTGTCACTGTATGAAGGGCTAGACAGTAGGAGACAGGAGGAAGTTAGGGGGCTCCTAGAACAGTATAGGGCGTCCCTGACTGATAAACCAGGCAGGACAACTCTAGAGACATGTACGGTGGAGTTAACATCGCAAAAACCCGTACATGTGAAAGCCTACCCGATCCCATATGCCACCAAGCAAGTGATCGAGGAGGAGGTAGAAAAGATGTTGGACCTTGGGGTGATTGAACCGTCCAAATCATCGTAAAAGTGCACCCGTCGTCTTAGTGAGGAAAAAGTCAGGTGAGCATCGATTCTGTGTTGACTATAGACGTCTGAACAGTGTCACCAAGGTCGATGCAGAGGGCATACCGAACATTTGGAAGACCTGTTCGCTCAGATCGCCACAAGCAAGAGCCAGTATTTCACCAGGATAGATCTGAGCAAGGGTTACTGGCAAATAGCCTTGAGTGAGGACTCAAAGGAAGTCACAGCATTCTCCACTCCTATGGGGCTATACCAGTGGCGAGTACTTCCGTTGGGATGGTCAACGCACCTGCAGTCTTCTCTCGGATGATGAGGAAGTTATTGACGGGATTGGAAGGCGTTGTGAATTTCATGGATGACATTCTGATAGCATCCGAGACATGGGAGGAGCATATGAGGCAGCTAGGAGCAGTTTTAGGGAGGTTGAGACAAGCCAATCTCACAGCCAGACCAACAAAGTGCCAGGTTGGTTTTCCAAGCCTGGAGTTCCTAGGTTTTGTTGTCGGAGGCGACACAAAGCAGCCAGAAAGGGGAAAGGTGGAGAAGATGATGAATTCAGAGAGACCAAAGACCAAAACAGAAGTCAGGAGTCTGCTAGGTTTTATTGGGTTCTATAGGGAGTTTGTTCCAAATTTCGCAGCAATCACGAGTCCTCTCAGTGATTTGGTCAAGGCAGGGAAACCAGCAGTTGTCGAGTGGTCAGACGCTGCAGAGCAAGCACTGCAGACAGTGTTGGAAAGACTAGGTTCCCGTCCCATCTTGAAGCTACCAGATATGTCCAACCGTTTTTGTTGCGGACAGATGCATCAGGTGGTGGGATAGGTGCAGTATTGTTGCAGAGCACGAAGGGGTCGAGTTTCCTGTGAGGTATGCTAGCAGGAAGTTGACAAAGTGTGAAGAGGGGTACGCAACGGTGGGGAAGGAGTGTTTAGCTGTCGTGTGGGCCGTGCAGAAGTTCCACAAATACTTGTATGGGAAAGAGTTAGTGATAGAGACAGATCATCAACCACTCAAATTCCTGCAGGAGGCACAGTTTTAAAAACAGCAGAGTGCTGCGTTGGGCTATGGCACTGCAGCCCTACAGGTATCGAGTGCAGTGCATCCCAGGTCGACAGAATGTCGGAGCTGACATTTAAGCCGTGTAGTCTAGCAAGCTGCAACTCAGAGGAAGTCAGTCATATCCGGGGTGCTTTGTTGATAATATGTGTTGATTACAGTTATGTTGATTGGATATGGGTTCATTCCCAGTGGCTATGGTTCATATTTTTTGTGTGAGACTTGTTCATATTTCCTTTGGGGAGACTTGTTCATGTGAATGTAGTTATGCTTGGAGCATACAGTCGCTTGTGTAGTGATGCATTATTTGCAATAAGTGAGGATGGAGATTCCTCAGTGAAGTGTCATGGATCGTGATCATATTATATTTTGCTTTTCATAAGAATTTTGAAGAGAAGATATGGCAAATCCGCAGGTAGGGGAATCGCATAGGTGCGCACAGAGGTCGTTATAAAATGGGTCGAAATAACGCAAGAGCGCACATCAATGATAACTCATTGGGGCGGTATTCACTAATGATATATCCTATAATTTATAAACCGGTTGTTGTGAAGTATTTTTCAAACTTTGCACGTGTAGCTGTGTGTCAGCAAATTCGGTCGTTGTCTTTTTTTTTGTACCGTGTTTTTGAGACAATGCGGTGCATAGTCTTTTGCAAGGGGGAAATTGTCACGGTCCAAAAATGAACACAAGCAAAGTCGTGGTCAGTCGTCGGCCACTTCAACTGGACATAAGTCCAAACGCAGACATCTTGGCGCCAAGCAGACGGCTCCATGCGCCGCATCCAGCCAATTTAGCACAGCGAGGAGACAGCAGACAGTCTGAGTGGCTGGACCGACAGGTCTCGATGGGTCTGGTCAGACATCTGGGCGCCTACTAGACTCCCTCTAGCCAATTTACACTGACCAGTGCCCACACGTTAAGCCACACGGCGCCAGTTTAAAGTAGGGAAGGGGGGAAGGTAGTATGTGGTGGGGGTGAAATCTAGCTAATCAATTAAATGACCAATTGACCACCACAGAGAGTAAGGCGTGTAGGCGTGAC
>JAFLJL010015459.1:10000-37337 GCA_018398815.1 Conus ventricosus
GCGTCTTCAGGAGAACGGGCTGGCATGTAGGCGTCCTCACAGAGGTCCGGTACTGACACCAAGACACCGGCAGGACAGGCTGCAGTGGCACAAGCCCGAATCAACTGGCGCAGGCAGCAGTGGGGACGCATACTGTTCTCAGATGAGAGCCGTTTTTGTATTGACATGGCTGACGGTCGTGTCAGAATATGGCGTCGACCTGGTGAACGCTATGCTGACTCCTGTGTGGTAGAGCGGAACCCCTGGGAGGCCCGAACGTTATGATATGGGGTGCATTTGGCATTAACCACGCCATAGGACCAGTCATCTTTCAGAACATTGGTCCTGGTCGTGGACAGGGTGTCAATGCACAGCGCTACATCCACCAGGTGCTCAGACCCCATGTCGTTCCTTTTTTTGCGCAACACCCAAACTGGACATTCCAACAGGACAATGCAAGACCACACACAGCCAGGGCCACCCAGCAATTTCTTCAGCATAACAACGTCAATGTGCTGCCCTGGCCAGCCCTCAGTCCCGATTTAAGCCCAATAGAACATTTTTGGGATGAACTTGGAAGACGGTTGGACCTCCTGCGTCCACGACCAGCAACAGCGGCTCATCTTCACCAGGCCATGGTCCATGTGTGGGCTGGTGTGCCAAGGGACGCATCAACCACCTGGTCCACTCAATGAGCCGCAGGTGTCAAGCAGTTGTCCATGCAAATGGTGGCCACACACGGTATTAGGACTTCAAGCAGGTTTGTCACGTGACCTTGGATTTTCCACAGAAAGACATATTGCTGATGACATTTTCACACATTACCGTGTAATGAATCAAATCACGTTGAATTCTCGCTTCCACTCTGTACAATTGTGACCAATAAAATTCGCCCCTAACCTTCAGCTTGTTTTGCTTTCGCGTTTTTTATGGAAGTCAGTATATTAGTGCAAGTTGTTAAAAAAAAAAAAAAGAAAGACAAAAGGGTATAACTGTTAAACAGTATCCATTAATGGTCTGTATGCCAGCCATCTGATAAAAAAAATCTGCATGTTTAATTCTAAATATGCAATATGTTCCTCAATTTTGTATCTAAATTTTGATTTGTTTATGAATACATGGCACGGAAAGAGTTGATCTCCCGGCATTCTCTCAACTACCATCCCGTTTGGCGTTTCTGTTGACCGTATTGTAATCAACCTTAACAGTCTCAACTATCACTAGTTTCCTTCAAGATTTTGTTTACTGGGCTGTGATCATCCTGAAGCTTCCTTGCCAATCCGCCAGTTCTCCTGATGATGTTGTTGACTGCATTGTGAAGATCCTGAACATTTCCAACCAATCCGCCAGTTCTCCTGATGATGTTGTTGACTGCATTATGAAGATCCTGAACATTTCCAACCAATTCAACAGTTCTCCTGATGATGTTGTTGACTGCATTGTGAAGATCCTGAATATTTCCAACCAATCCGCCAGTTCTCCTGATGATGTTGTTGACTGCATTGTGAAGATCCTGAATATTTGCAACCAATCCGCCAGTTCTCCTGATGATGTTGTTGACTGCATTGTGAACATCCTGAACATTTCCAACCAATCCGCCAGTTCTCCTGATGATGTTGTTGACTGCATTGTGAAGATCCTGAACATTTCCAACCAATCCGCCAGTTCTCCTGATGATGTTGTTGACTGCATTATGAAGATCCTGAACATTTCCAACCAATTCAACAGTTCTCCTGATGATGTTGTTGACTGCATTGTGAAGATCCTGAATATTTCCAACCAATCCGCCAGTTCTCCTGATGATGTTGTTGACTGCATTGTGAAGATCCTGAATATTTGCAACCAATCCGCCAGTTCTCCTGATGATGTTGTTGACTGCATTGTGAACATCCTGAACATTTCCAACCAATCCGCCAGTTCTCCTGATGATGTTGTTGACTGCATTGTGAACATCCTGAATATTTCCAACCAATCCGCCAGTTCTCCTGATGATGTTGTTGACTGCATTGTGAACATCCTGAACATTTACAACCAGTTCAACAGTTCTCCTGATGATGTTGTTGACTGCATTGTGAAGATCCTGAATATTTCCAACCAGTTCAACAGCTCTCTGGTTGATGTTGTTGACTACATTGTTAACATCCTGAACATTCCCAACCAGTTCAACAGTTCTCTGGTTGACGTTGTTGACTGCATCGTGATTATCCTGAAAATCTCCAGCCACCCCTCTTAGTATCATTGTGTGTTTCTATTGACTGTACTTTGATCTTTTTTTAAAATAAAATATCTCCTCTCCAGCAGGTCGCACCAGAGACCATGACTCTGTTCACACTACTAGTGTATTATGTTTGTTATAGTTCCTGTCGAACATCTACAGATCTGTATTTTCCCCTGGCAACACAAGTGGGTGACAACTTCTCTTTCTTTCTTTCTTTCTTTCTTTCTTTCTTTCTATCTTTCTTCCTTTCTGTTTCTATTTTGTATTTCTTTCTTTCTTTCTTTTTCTAAAGTTTAATCTTATTCCTCATCATCGACTTTCCACATTATTCAGTCATCAAACATTCTTCCCTGGTGAAATTTGAAAGATACTAATGTCAATGTTGACATCCCTATTCCTCCACCTCATTCCCACATTCAACGATGTACAGGTGGACGTGAACGCCGCTTACGTCTTCTGCTCACCTAACCATACTCAACGTGTGTTACAGAGGCAGCACAAGGGTTACTGTTGTCACGCTATGATAATCAACCCTTCCAGATGACATACAGATGGTGCTGCCCACCTGTCATGAAGGGATCTACAGGTTGGCTTCTTCTTCGTCTTCTTCTGTGTACGCAGGCTGATACTCCTGCGGACACTCCCTATATGGACAGGCAAGTATGAATCCCATCTACCCAACAAAGGAAGTGGAGTTTTGTGTGTATGATCATTTTCTATCCCGCCATTAAGGCAGCCATACTCCATCTTCGGGGAAGGTGCATGCTATGTGTAACATGTCATCCATACCAACGGCCAAACTGGCCTTCACTTCCGAAAGCTGGTGATGGGATTTGACGTGTGCGCAAGATGTTATGCGTGCGTTCACACACGGAACCTCGGTTTATTGTCTCATTCGAAGGACTGTATGGGAAATGGAGTCAGAACCAATGTTAACTCCGAGGAAAAATCCCCCTGTAACCGAAACGGCCCGGCGGAGATTCGAAACCGCAACCCTTGGATTACAAGTCCGGCGTTCTACCAACTGAGCTATTCCGGCCCCCCTACAGGTTGGCCAACTGGCGACAGAGCTGTGACTGTGACTCTCCCGACCTTTTTGGTCAGCGCTGGGTAGGTAAGCCAAGTGGTTTGGAACCCGGGACTTGTTCTTCAGATTTCGGGTTCAAACCGGGCAGACCTGCTAGTAAGTAGTACACGTCGTGCCCCGTCTGTTTGCTTTCTGAAGAAGAAGAAGGTAAGAACGTAGGTTGAAGATTCTTGTCATCGCTGTCAAGTTTCTTGAATTTATGGAGCGGTAAGAACACTTCACCCTGTCTTTACGCGCAACTCCAGACTCGTACACAAGTGAATCAACCAGTCAATTATTGAGACAGTCAATCAATCACTCTTTTAGTCACTTAATGAGGAGTCAATCAATCAATCAATCAACCAATCAATCAATCAATCAGCCAATAACCTCACTCGCTCAATCAACCCATACAATCAACCAACCAAACATTAATCAGTCAATCAATCGATCAAGCATCCGATCACCGGTCAAGTAGTCAATTGATCGGTCACTGGTCTGCTCCACAGTCCTGATGTCAGGTTGTTGGCTTCCCTGACGTGGCCTTCGCGGTCCGCTGGGCCACAAACAACATGACTGGACTGACCAGCCAACCAATAAAGAACCATGACCTCCGATCAGTGACCGCCAGAGGTCAATGCCTCCGACATGCAAGGCCCATGTGCATGGACATGATGAACGCAACACAGCTGCTCCTATCTCTCGCCCACCCACTGCACCCGACACAATTATCTCCCCTGATAGAGCGAGCTCGTGATACTGTTGCTGTTGAATGCCTTGCGCAGCAAACCAGCCGTGTGGTTTGCCAACGATGTGCCAACAAAACCGTCCTTGTCCAGACAACCACTGAGATCAGCACGTCCCCCCCCCCCCCCCCCCCCCCCGCCCCCCCGGTTCTGCTTGATGGAGCTGGCACAGCTTCTTCTGATGCTCAGTGTGTTTCTCAGGAGATGTGAGTTCCTCCGAAGCTACCATTTTCTGGACTACTTGTTTTCGCCTTCATTTTTTTTTTTTTTTTTTTTTGCTTTTCAAGCTTTTTCCCTCCGACTTTTTTTTATCCTGCCTTTTCGAAATTTGTCTTGCTTTGATAATTTTTTTCTCAATTTTTTTTTTTTCTCTGATTACCCTTTACTTCTTTTATCCTGCCTTTTCGAAATTTGTCTTGCTTTGATTTTTTTTTCTGAAATTTTTTTATCTGATTACCTTTTACAAATATTTTTTCTGATTGATCCATTTCAATCTACCTATTTCTGTCTTTGCTGAATTGTTTCAACCTTTACCTACCTTTCCCACTTTTTTCCCAATTTTTTTCTAACTTTGCCTACTGTTTTTTTTTACCTTTTCGTTATTCTCCAACCTTTACTTTTTTTTTAAATTTTATTTCACTGACTACTTTTTGTACCTTTTTTCCTAATTTTTTCATATTTTCTTCCTTTTTTTCCCTAGCTTTTAAAAATTTTCCCCCATTTTTCCCTCTAACTTTTTTTATTTATACATTTTCCCATTTTCTTTTCTTCTTTTAGATAATTGTCCACCTTTAAGAAGTTCCATACTGATCAATTTCTTCCTATCTGTTCTTACCTTTTCCTCTGTCATGTACCGTTCAATCTTTTCCTAATGTTTTCCACTTTATCTAAAACTTATTCCACCCTTTGCTATTTTTCTTGCCACCAAAAATTCTTTTTAAAACTTTCCCAACTTTACTTGTTCTCCTTTTACCTACTTTCCCCCATTTTTATCTTTTTTTTGAACATTTTCCCCCAAAATTTGCCCTGCCTTTACCCCCCCCCCCCCCCCCTTTTTTTTCCCTAAACTTTTCCTAATTTCCCCCCACCTTTATCCAAATTTTTTTTTTTAACCTTTTTCTAATTTTTCATGATCTTTTATCTTTTCCAATCCCCGCAGCCCCCCCCCCCCCTCCCCCCCCCCCCCTCCCCCCCCCGGGTCTTTCGAAAAAAGAAAAAAATGAAAAGAAGAAGAAAAACATCCAACGGAAAATGAAAGAAAAAGTTTAATCCCTCAAAGAATGAAAAACGGAGAAAAAAAGGTTCAAAAGAAATGAAGAAATAGGTCATATGGGGATCTTCATGTGATGTCTGGTCTATGTTGGAACCTTCATAGAGCAGCCTCTTTCTGCTCATGCGTGCGCGGCGCACGTGCTTGTATACGTATGTGTTTGTGCGTGTGCGCGTGCGTGTGCGTGTGCGTGTGCCTCTCTCTCTCTCTCTCTCCCTTTCCCCTTTTCCCCCTCTCTCTCTCCCCCTCTCCCCTCTCCCCTCTCTGAGCACAGATAATTTTTTTCTTCATTTATTCGCTCACTAAAATTTCTTTTAAGTTTTATCGAAAAATCAACCTCGTTAATCTCTGCAGTGTGTTTGAAATTCCAAGGGTTCCAGCTTTCCCGCTTTGCTCTCGGGATAATGGCACTTGTGCACGTGTGCCCCATTTACACTCATTCATTGGCTGTGACTGACACCTGTCCAGATCTTGAAATGCTGTAACCGGGGGTTGGGGTGGATCCATCGGGTCTATTTGTGTATCGCTTCGGCGAGACCAGGGATAACGATTGGATTTATTCCATATTGCACGTGATGATCCCATTTCCGGTACGGTCAGTGTTTCATCAGGGATTTGCAAAGACATAGTCCAACACATACTTCCAGTCCTCGCCCTGAGTAGGGACTACAACATGCAGTGAAATGAAATAATGTAAGAAAGCAAACAAGCAAACAAAGTGGTCATGCAATCATAATGGAACATCAAATGAAAATATAGAAGAGAAATGAAAAAGAAGAAGAAGAATAATACACAAACAAACAAACAAAAATAAAAATGAAAATAACAATAATGAAGGGGAAGGAGAGAGTGGAGGTGGGGGTAGGGTGGGCTGGGGGAACATATGCAAGTGCACTACAACGTACAAGAATTAACATGTATAAAAACAGACAGTAACATGAATATGACAAAGTACGTAGAGATTTTGGAACACACATACACGCACGCACGCACAGAGAGAGAGAGAGAGAGAGAGAGAGAGAGAGAGAGAGAAGAAGAAGAAGAAGACGAATCATGGTTTATTGCAAAAGACCACGATGGCCCTTCTGAAGGGGTAAAATCCATGAGGTATGACATTAACACTGAGTGACGTCAAACTCGCTGAAGCCATGTGAAATGCACAAATACGCCTTGTTGAGAAAAAGCTCTGATTCGAAGAGAGAGAGAGAGAGAGAGAGAGAGAGAGAGTCGGAAAAAAATACTCCTTGGCCCATAATAAAGGGGTGTGTGAACATCATACAATCACTTGTAATCAAAACAGAATGAAAGAATGCATCAAATAGATGTTTTATGTTTTAACAAGTGCCAATATCCATAATTATGTAAAAAGAAAACAAAAGCAAATGAGTAGTAGCCTACATCTCTATGATATTGTTAGTTCTCTAAACTTAAATGCTTTATACAGGTACAGAGAGAAGTTTCGTACATCGTGAGACCTCTGTGAGGACATTATAGTAAGCTCAGCTTGACTGACGAGGGTTGTCGATAATATTTAGGTTTTGTAAAACTTTCTCGAATATCGCTTAGTGCTGGACAACACAGAACAAAATGTGTCTCGTTTTCTTCTGCTTCTTTACACAATGGACAAATCAAAATACTTCTGCCAACAGCTCTGTATCTAAATCTATATACTGTCAAATTTGATATTCCAAGTCTGAATCATGTCGTAACATATTTCAAATGTGTGTGTGTGTGTGTGTGTGTGTGTGTGTGTGTGTGTGTGTGTGTGTGTGTGTGTGAGAGAGAGAGAGAGAGAGAGAGAGAGAGAGAGAGAGAGAGAGAGAGAGAGAGAGAGGGGGGGGGTAATTGAAATTCCGCAAAAAGCACTTGACCCTCCTGTACCCGCCTCTCTGTCCAATCCTATTTCCACCCTGCCAAGTGACGTTAAATGCTGTCATTATAAGAACAGCCCCATAACACCGAGTGAACATTCAGTGCACTGCGTCCACCAGTCACACCAGCTTCCTATTCCTGGTGCCCGGAGAAAGACTGAACACAAGTAGACAGGATTTCCTGTTTGCTCTCCATCCCTTCAGGGCATCATTTATCTTGTTTGTATTGAAAATGCAGTGTTTGTTTTTTAAAACTAAAAGTAAAGATCGGGATGTGTTTAGCACGAGAATGATGTCTGAGAGAGATGCCGGGGGCAGAACAGACTTTAGATCATGTTTTTCCATTATCAGTCCTCTCGTCAGGAAGCCATACAACTGGATCAACTGACTGTCCAAAGCAGCAGTGACATTGTAATAGTGACAGAGACTTCGTTGTATGCGCAAAGTGAGGGAGTCTACGTTACCCCCATGACCCCTGCGGAGAATGAGTTCTGATCATTCCCCCGCTCAAGTTCCAGGGGAAATGGTAGTGCTTTCGTTACACGTCATTTTTGTACTCCCAGCTCTTATAGAACAGGGAGTATTTTACAATGGGAACGAAGAAATGCTGTCTGTGTGTCTGTCTGTCTGTGTGTCTGTCCGTGGTCAAACTGTGTTCCACTCGCTCCAGACAAAACTTCTGGGCCGATCTTTCCGAAAATGTGTATGTACAGTCATTATGGGTCACGGATGATGCCCGATGTTTTATTTTGGCAGGATAGCCGTTACAAACGGCTATAACGGCCCAAAACGGGTTTTCTTCTTTATGGAATATCTCGGTGAGGAAATACATTATGACGCATGTTTGATTGTGACGTGTGTTTTTTGTTTGTTTGTTTGTTTGTTTTTTTTTTTTTGTTGTTGACAATTTATTTCTATGAAAGTACTGTATTTGACGGATTTTAAAATAGCTTAAGATCTAATAACTGACCGGTAGATCATGGGTATTTTCATAGTAAACATGCTCTTGACATGTACACGCGTATTCAAGATAGACTGGGAGTACGTTTATATGCTTTGCATCTGTTTTTTTTCCTCTGTCTTCTCTTCTGTGCCTGCTCAGTGTCGTTGCACCCAGGCTGCTTATTCTGAGAAGAGAACGATATAAAGAAACAAGTTATCAAAAGTGAGTCATAAATAAATAATTTCTTTATAATTTATCGTGCGCTTCCATTCCCCTTTTCCACCCTTCACTGGCACACTTGGCAGCTCATTGGATTATGGTGTTTCACCCGCGGCATTGGAAACACCACAAAATTGAAGGTACTGTTCTGCGTTGAGTACCGTGGGAGGATTGGGGTCCTGCCGCTGTTCCCCAGGTTCTTTGTTCCCCAGTCTCTATATTCCTCAGTCCCGGTGTTCCCCTCAAGAAAAAAAATCGAAATTCAGTCCCTAAGTTCCCCAGTTTCGTTGTTCCCCACCCTGTGGCGATCCCGCTGTTCCCCATTCCCGCAAATCCCCGGTCCCGGTGTTCCCCAGTCCCGGTGTTCCCCAGGCCCGCTGTTCCCCAAGTTTTTGCCGTTGGTGGTGTTGGTGGGTTTTGCTGACTTAAACGTTGTTACTGTTGTTTTCATTGCTATAGGCGAGGCAGTGGAGGGCGGGGTGGGAGGGGGGAAGGAGGGGGGGGGGGGGGTCGGGGTATTGGGGGTGGAGCGGGAGGGCCGTAAAGAGGGGTTTCAAGGCGCTAACGTGCACTGAAATCTGTTTGGGGAACAGCGCTACTGGGGAACAGAGAACCTGGGGAACACCAGTACGGGAACAGCGGCACGCTTTTTCGGTCGGGGAACATCGACACTGGGGAACAGAGACACGGGGAACAGCGCTACTGGGGAACATAGAACCCGGGGAACACCGGCACGCTCCTGGAGGATTATCATAACTGCTGAAGAGCTGGGGTCCCTGAGGTGTTCTCGTTCAGAAGACGAAAGTGGACTCTGAGCCTGCCTTGGCTTAAGGCTGTGTCAGGCCAACTGACAAAGGCTAGAACACCAAGGCGACATCAAAATGTTGTTATGCCCTGCATAGTTATGCGGGGATTGTCTTCAGTTGTGACAAGCTCCTAGCGTAACATTTTCAGTCTCCAAAATCCCCCGAAGTCGGAGTGTGGCTGCCCGTGTGGTGGGGTAATAAAAAACGGTCACACACGTCATGTTCTCATCCCCAGCTGATGCATTTGTACCATAGTGTTCAAACACTTCGGCTGTTTGGATGATCCCTGGAGTCTTTCAGCCAGGGTACGACAACAACAACAACAACAACGACGACGACTCTGAGCAGGTATGAGCAAATGGCTCTGTTCACAATTAAGAACCCGGTGATTCCCAATGCCTTCAGTGAAGGATTTCATATTCATATTTCAAACGTCCTCCCCTCTTGCCCTTTCCACTCTACCCTCCTAAACCCTCCCCTTAATTCAAATTCATCGTAACCGAGAAGTCATTCACCCGCACTTGCTTTTTTTTTCTTCCCTACTACGCGTTAACTTCCATTGACTTTTGGTTTGTTGGTGTTCTGCATGGCATGTCCTAAGCTATGAACATTATAAGAAAGATCCAGTTGCATTGTCGTATTCAATGTACCTGGTCACATCTACGCCTGAAGATTATTGACCCGACAACTGATGCCACTGGGGGAAAAAAATGCTTTGAACATTAGAAGAAAGATCTAGTTGCGAAGTGAGACCACTGCAGGCGGAAATCTAAACAAAATCTTACATAAATGTTAGCGAACCGCCAAGAGGAACGTGGACAAACGAATCACAAGACAAAACACGACGCGTTTCGACCTCTTAGGTCTTCTTCAGGCAAGATACTAACAAATAGGTCAACGAAAATGAACGAGCAATCACTTATCTTCAATCACTTATACAATGATCGAAAGACGTATACAGATTTCCGATTTTCGCCTGCAGTCGTCTTACTTTGCAACTAGATCTAACTTTGATTCCTACTGACTGCTACCCTTCGTTGTTTTGTATTTCTGTTTACGTCATCAATGTGTGCAATTGCGATCACCGTATACATCTTTCGATCGGGGGTGGGAAGGGGGACGGGGGAGGGGGAGGAAGCTGTCGGAGTTAGTTCTGGGAGAGGGGTGGTAGGAGGGAGAAGGGAGAGGTGAGGTGAGCGATTGATTTCACCGGGTTATGTTCAAACATGACCCCTTGTATATAAGGCTTAATTGCTGAATAGACAATGGAAATGTTTGTCATTGTCATTCTCTCTCTCTCTCTCTCTCTCTCTCTCTCTCTCTCTCTCTCTCTCTCTCTCTCTCTCTCTCACACACACACACACACACACACACACACACACACACACATGTGCGCGCATGCACTCACCACACACACACACAAACACACACACACACACACGCGCGCGCGCGCGCGCGCGCGCGCGCCGCCCGCCGCACGCAGCACCACGCACGCACGCACGCCCAAACCACGCACGCACGCACACACACACCCACAAAACAACACACCACACCTAAGGAAGGGTGGAAAAGGGAAAGGAAGAAAGGAGAGAGAGAGAGAGAGAGAGAGAAGAGAGAGAGGGGGGCAGACAAAAAACAACAAAAACAGAGACAGACAGACAGCGACAGAAGCCCAAAAGGGGGGAAGAGAAAACACACACACACACACACAAAACCAAACCCCACACACACACCACACACCACCACCCAAAACCCCACTAACATCGACAATAGCTTCGTTTGCATTCTTGTTGTTTTTCTGCCAGTGTGTGAAGCTAACCTTTTCCCCTGGTTTCATGACGGATCCTCTTGTTCTCAGACTGACAGACGGGGCTCCCAAGCGCGCGCTGCCTTTGTTAAAAAGGCTAATTGGGGCACGTAAACCCGTGTAAACGGTGGAGACTGACAAAGAGAGGGGGTGAGGGGGGGAAGAGAGCATGGGGAAAGAAAAGAAGAAGAAAAGAAGAAGACAAAGAAAAAAAAAACAGAAAAAAAACGAAGAAAAAAAAAGAAGAAAAAAGAAAAAGAAGAAGAAGAAACGAGACGAAGAAAAAACACGACAAAAAGAAACAAAAAAAAAAAGAAGAAAAAAGAAGAAAGAAGAAGAAGAAGAAGAAGAAGAATGAGAAGATGAAGAAAAAAAGAAGAAGAAGAAGAAGAAGAAAAGAAGAAAGAGGGGAGAGAGAGAGAGAGAGAGAGAGAGAGAGAGAGAAGAGAAGAGAAAAGGGGGAGAGAGAGAAGACAGCAGACAAACAGACAGAGCCCGAGAGAGACCGAGAGAGATAGACAGACAGACAACAACAGCAGACGATTTTCAGACTTCAGTTGTTGGTTGTTTTTTTAATCGGCTAAGACCACTACCCATTTAAAAAGGGAAGGGGTACTTCCTCAATGTTTTTAAAAAAGCAAATCTTTTCGGGAACTGGAAACAGCTCTATGCGTCAGTTTTTTTCTAATTTTAAAGCCTTTACTGACTTCTTACTTGGCCCCCTTAGACGCGGCCCGGGGGGGCACCCCTGAAGCAGGACAACCACCTTCTCCATTCCTCTCTTTTCTCGCCCTCCCAATGTATTTCCAGCCGCAGGCCTGCCCCTTTCCTGATGTTACCCTCCCATCTTTTCCTTGTCGACCTCTTCGCCTTTGCCTGGAGTCCCTGCATTTTGTCTTGGAAAGGCCGTTGATGGGGTTGGGGGTGGCCTCCCATTTCATTTTGCATCTTTTTACTGATTTTGGGATCGACTTGGACCAATTTTCTCGATCGCTTTTTAACTTCCACATTCGAGTGTCTTGTATGAGATGCCAAGGGAGCGTCTGAAGCACCTCTTTTCCATTTTTTGGACTTTTTTAAAGGTCTGATTTCAACGTCCATGATCAAAGATTAAAAAGCCGACTAAGGAGCATCTCTAATCTTTGGCGAGGGAGATGTTTTTATTTCCCCAAAGAGCGTTAGCTAGATAGAGCTGTGGTCTGAGCGCTTTTTGAGATGATTTCGGGTTTTGACCCTTTCTCTGAGTTTGGGTCCCCCCAATACTTAAAGGTTAGGGCTCAAGTTTTTTGTTTTTGGGGTTAGTTTGGGTAAAAGCCGAGGGGGTTTTATTCAGATTTTGTTTTTTCCCATTATTTCCACCCAAAACGCAGGTTTTTTGAGTCTGTTGACAGGCACTACTCTTGTTCTTTTCCAGCTTCCATCTAGTCTCGGCAAACGCCTTACCCAAAAAAAAACCCTAAATTCCTTATAACGTTTTGTATGTCAAAAAAAAAACAAACTGAATCGAAATTACCGAAAGGCGCCTTAAAAATTTTTTGTGTCAGTGGACCCCACTCAAGGCATGGACGCTCCTCACATGTAGTTATGTATGAATCATTTCCCCATGCCACTACGAAAAGGAAGGATTTCATGTGGCTGAAGTGCGGGCCGCCCCCCAAATAATTGTGAGATGACTCGGTAAAGAAAAAAAAACGTGGTCTTGGGAAAGGACCCGGAGAGATATTTTAAAAAAGGGCTGGAAAGGTGGGGTCATTTTTTTGAACATGAGTATCCTCACTGGAGGGGGGAGAAAAAATCTTTTACCCCGATGGCCTAAGACCGAACCTGCGGGACTTGGTCCTCGCTGCTGCCAGTCTTACCAGCCCTTCACCCTTTACCCTTCGCCCTTCACCCTTCCCCTTTTCACCCGTGAGGGGGTTGAAGGGGGCCATGGTGTGAGAACCCCCCGGGTGGGCCCCCAGGAATTAGGACCCGGGGAAGGATGGGAAAATCGTCTCCTCCGGGGACAGAGAAACAGGGGGGGGTTTGGGAACTCATCTCCCCCGTGAAAGGAGAGTCGGGGGAGAAGTCGGAAGTCATATCCCAGGACGGGGAAATCGGGGGGGCGGATGAGTCTGAGAGAGACGGGAATCATGATAGTATGAAGACTTGTGTTTGATGCGCTGCATAAAGGGAGTGAAAAAACTTTATTTTCTGGTCTGGGTTTGGGGGCCAATTTGTTGAGGCCGTGCTTTAATTTTGAGTGAGTTGTTTGCCTCTCATAAAAGATGCTACATGTAAAAATTTTTTTTAACGGGTTTTGTATTTAGTAAATTTTTTTTCCCCAAGGAGGGGGAAAAAAAAACATGGGTTGCCCCTTTTTGGTTGATTAAAAAGTTGCGGTCTAGGGGGAAAAAAGGCGTCGAATCGCTGGCAAAAGTACAGTGGGACAGTGGGCCCCCGACAAAAAAAAAAAAAAAAATTTTCTTTTTGTCCCCTAAAGGGGTTGGGGAAGAAAAAAAAAAGATTTCTATTTGACCTAAAGGGGGTTTGGGGGAAGGGGAAAAAAAGAAAAATTTTAATTATTTTTGTGTATAATTTTTTGCAATTTTTTTTGTTCATTTCATGGGGTTTTTAAGGGGTTAAATTTTCTTTTGGGTTGCTCTACCCGTTAATTTTTTTTTTTTTTTGGTGGATTTCCTTTTGCCCCTTTCCCCCTCGGACCGATAGCCCCCAACCTCCTTTTTGCTCGTCCTGGCAAAAGGGGGGCGGGCGTTGGGGAATCGGTCCTTCCCCTAGAGTATAATTTTTTGTCCCTCCCCGGGACGAAGCCCCCCCTTTTTTTCCCGCGTTTAGCGGGGGGGCATGGCTTTTGGGGAGTGGGTCCTTTCCTTCTCGTAATTATCTATTTTTTTCCCTTTCCTATTTTTTATTTGATTTTTCCCCTTCCCTCAAGTGTGGGTCAGTTTCACCCCGCAGAAAATAGTGTGGGGGTGGAGTTGATTCCCCCACCCAAATAAACATCTTTTCTTTTTGATTATTTTTTTTTTGGGGGGGTGCGATTTTTTTTTGGTTTTGGGTGAAGTGCATTTTTAAATTTGATTGTTTGTTATTTTCTTTATTCTGTATGTTGTGTATATTGTGAGTGATTTTTTTTTTTCCCCGTCTCCATTTTCACGGGGGAAGTGACCCTGGGGTGCTGTCTGGGGGCTTCTTTTGCTTTTCTTGTTTTCTTCTCACTGTCCGATCCTTTATCCTTTCATTTTCCTTTTCCCCCCTTTTTAAAAAACTCTAAACTTTTCACAATAAGCTCCTATCTTTTTTTTTTTTAAAATTTTTTCATCTTTAGGTGGACCGTTTTTGTTTTCTTCCCCCTTTTTTTTTATTGTTGTGCTTCCTTTGTTTTTAAATTTATTCATTTATCGTAAAAGGCGGGCATTGTTTTGTAATTCATTTGAATTAAGTAAAAAAAAGACACAACAAAAACATTTAAGAACTAAAATTTTATAAAGAATTTTTTTAAAAACTTTTGTGTTTTTTCCTTTCTTAGAAAAACTTTTTTGCTTTGAACTCTTTTTTTTTTTTAAATTCCCAATTTTGAAGCATTTTGAAAATTCTTTTGGAAAAATACTTCCCTTTGGGTTTTAAAACCCCCCCCTTTTTTGGTAAGCGTTTTGTTTAAACCCCGGAAATTTAAATTTTTATTTTATATACATAATTACATTTTTTGTAAAATATACGCCCCATCTATATCCCTTTTTTTATTCATATTTAGAAAGGTTTTGTTTATATCTGTTGACGATTCATTATGGATGATTTTGATAAATTGTTCAACAAGCGGAAGCTTGGGTTTTGAGGAAAAAAAAACTTACAACTAGTGCAACAATGCCAGTAGGGCGACGGGCTAAGAAGAGGGAAGAAAATAACTACAAAGGGAAGTAACGAAAAAATAACTACAAGGAAAAGCAAAAGCTAAGAAAAAAGACTACAGAGGGAACTAATCTGAAGAAAAAAACTACAGGGGGAAGCTGGTTGAAAAAAAAAAAAAGGGGGAAACTAAAGAAAAAAATTACAAGGGGGAAGTGAAGTGAAGAACGTCAATTTAAGTTGAGGCAGTTAAAAGAGATGATTCTAAAATTTTAAAAGAATACAGGCACAAAAAAAACCTCCACCTTCCCCCCAGTGGGTTTTTCCGCAGCCGCCCCCTCAACCAAACGGAATATTTTCCCCAAAGTTACCGCCTTTCGGGAAAAAACGGATGACATTATAGTTTTTTTTCCGTTTTGAAACCGCAATTTTTGGGGTTTGGGCCCAAAAGGGAAAGGGGAAATTTGTATATTGCTCGTTTTTTTAAGGGTGCGCTTTGCACTGACCACCACCGGGGCAAACAAAATTTAAGGGGGAGTTAAAAAAAACCCTCAAGAAATTTCAATGTTTTTGCTGACGTTTTCACGAACTTTTCCGTTCTTGCGCCCTGCAAAGGAAATCGTTTCGTCTTTCTAATTCGTTGGTTTTGTTAGACGAGGACGATTTATAAAAGGAAAAAACTTTTCAATCACTCGAATTCCTTCTTAGAAAAAAAAATTTTGGGGTGAGCAAAGTTTTCCCACTTTCCTTAAAGAAAGGCAATTTGAAAGCGTTGAGGAAATGTGTCAGAGGGCTGATCTATTGACGCTCACCAGAAAAGGGGCATGGCTGGGAAAGGAGTTTTTCCTCTTTGAGTTCATGCGTCATGTACTATCCATGGGGCGGGAATTTTACAGAAAGGGAAATCGTGGGTCATTTCTGAGTCCCTCAAGGTAACTTATAGGAAAAGGGCCCCGGGGTTGATTTTCTTTGTCATACCCGGTACTCCACCGGGAAAGCCCTTTACTCTCACAAACTTTCCGAGGTCGGGCAACGACCACCACGTAGACCTTTTGGCCAGTCGGGGACAAACAGAATTTCAAAAAATTTTCATCAGCTGCCACAACAATGCGATTTTTTTTTGTGATGGCAATTCCCTTTTTTAGGAAAATTCCCCTTTTAAAAACCAAAAGATTAAAAGTTTTTCCCCAAACTGATTGGAAGAACCTTTTTTTGGCACCAATAAACGTTAGGGACTGGTTTAAAAAGGGAGCCATCAATGGATGCGGGTTTTTGGGTTTTGCGAGACACGGGGTGCACCACCGCGGTGTACGGAAACTTTCTTTTCCCAAAACCCATATCCAACATTCCCAAAAGGGGGTCGTTTGGAGGAAATGAAATTTTCCGCGGCAAAATTTCAGCGATACACCGACACCCCCGGTTTTTTACCCCGGGGCATTAAAAACCAGGCATTGATCGGGGCAATTTGAGGCGTCATCATGGTGGTCTGGGGGATCGTTTTTTCCTTGGTCTTGTATACCAATAACACGTGAGCGGGGAAAGGGCTACAAAGCCCAAAACTCAAACTGGATGAACTCCAGATTACCCCAAAATGATCAAAAAGAAATGCGGGGAAAAGACAACGCTGACGACAATACTTCTGCTGTAAACAACTGTCACGACATCCCAAGGGAAAAAAACCAACGACATATATTCTGACTTCTCTACGGTGGAAACCTGACGGGACAACAAACAATTGTCTTTCCAAAACCATTAAAAAGGGACAAAAACTACACACGGCACATGATGCATTTTCGCTGGTCACGGGGAATCAAAAGAACTTTAAAGAGAGTTTTTGTTTCTTTTTTATGGCCAGGTGCCAAAGGGAAAAGTACAAAATACTCCCGCCATGTACATCTCCAAAAAACCCAAAAAGGGGCGCGTCCCTGGCACTTTGCAAAAAAGCCTCTCATTTCCGTCCATTTCGGAAGAGCTATTGTTGTTGGCCTTTACCACTGTTTTTCTCCGGACACGCTTATTTTTAACTTTGGGGGAACGCGAAAAGGTATCCAAGGCTTTCCCAACTGAAGAAATTGATACAGTGTCTGCGCTGAAGCTTTACTTGCTTTTTTTCCAATGGGTCCCAACAAATTCTCTCGGATTGTGGAACGCAATTCATTTCGATTCATGAAGAAATTTACAGACTGTTGTAATTTTTCCTTTCCATTTCAAACCCCCCAATCATCCCAATCGAATGGGATTTAACGTTTAAAGGGGAAAGTTGTTCCCCTGTTGAAAAGGTTCAAGGCGGGAAACCCCCTGAATGGGTCGTTTCCCGCTTTGCTTTTTGCAAAAAGGAAATCCGAACGAAAAAGCTGGGTTTTTACCCCTTCGAGCTTCTTTTTGGGCACTCACCAAGGGGGCCTTTACTAGATACACAATGGGCAAAAAGACGGACAACCCACGTAAAACTTTTACCATAGTTTATGAACTGCATAATCGTTTTAAAAATGCATGTGAGCTTGCTCCCAAAATCAGCGATAAAAAACAATGTGTACAAGGTTTTGCAACAGAAACAAAGGGAGTTCCTTCGTGTAGGGGGAAAGCCTTGTATTTCTCCGATGAACAAAACAACCGTGTTATTGGAAGGGGCCTTTTCAGGGGGGCGAAAAAATTTTTGCATTAATTATAAATCAAAATGGCAAAAAACGAGAAGGTTTTTTATGTAACTGTTTAAGAAGTTGTTGAACGTACAAATGTTGCCTAACCAGTCCCGTTTTATGTTCCTTTCAGAAACTGAGTCAACAGAAGACTTATCATGATGAATTTGTACCCCAAAAACGACAGGGGCGATAAAGGTTGTAAAACAGCAAAAGTGGGGTGTTCATCTACCATGCAGATGATTTGTACCCTTCCTACTCGTCTGTCAAAGGTGAAACCCGATGATTTATTTTTTCGATGATTTGTCCTTCAAGTCAAACAGAAAAAGCTCAAAGAAATTTGAAAGACTTTCGGTGTGTTACAATTCCCCATACAGGCTGGTATTGAACCCCATAGTTTTTAGTTAACTACGAAAAACCAGTGCAACCAACCATACCCCCCCCCTTTTTTCAAAAAAAGGGGTCAAAGAAAATCAAAGTGATTGGATTTTTAAAAGGATAAAACCTTCACGCCCGACCTCACCGTTTATTGTGAAAATCTATTCGGTGCGTTTCTGCATCGATTTCAGAAAAGTAAATAAGATCACGGGTTTGATGCCGAGCCCACCCAGACATTTTAAGAACTTCTTGGGCAGCTTCAGGGAAATTTTTTTGTGAAAGTAACTTGACTAAAGGAATTCCCCTTTCCATTGAACCGGCCGGAAAAACAAAATTCATGGGGGATTATGGGCCGTGTATGAAATTCATGGACAAATTTAAATGTTCAAGGGGAAAACTATTCCTGTTTTTGCTTTTTTAATAATTACGGTTGACACATTTTACAGTCATGTTGCTACTGACGATTTAAAATCAAGTGGATTTACAAATTTTCTTTTTTGAATGATATTGTTTTTAAAACAAAAACTATTTATTGTGTATTAATTTCTATTCTTTCTTATTTTTTCGAAACAATGAAAAAAACATCATGTACTATTTATTCTAACTTGCTTGAAATAATATAATGTATTGTGATGAGCAAATAACCCTTTAGAAATGTATATAAATGTTTTGATTTTGCAATGAACAAACCCAATTTTTTTCATTTTTCACTGTCAACAATGGAAAGCATGTGACTTTTCAATCTAAACATTCTTTTGGGAAAAAAAAAATATGTTTAAACTAGTTTTTTGTTTACAGTCATGAGAAACATTTTCACTTGAAAAAAAATTTTCTTTTCATGGGGTTTGAACAATGATGGACAAAGACCCAAGGGGAAAAAATTCTTTACATTAATGTATAACCAATTTTACTTAATTGGTAAAATCCCTAATTGTTTTATCCAGTAATTTTTGAAATTATTTTTTGAAGTAGGGATCAAATTTAATTTTTTTTTTTAAAGATGAAAGTTTTAAATAGCATTTAGGGGATCATGATGATTTTTCTATACGTTGATTATTAAATTTGGGGAATCATGGTATGGTTTTCACATTTTGAGATTTATGGGTGAAGAGTGTTTAATGAAATTTATATCCTTTTTTAAAAAATTTTCTGGAAAAATTTTTTTTCCCCCGGAGGGGGGGGCATGTGACGTGCCTCACACAAGGCAGTGGACCTCCATACAAGAGTGTATGAATCATTTTCCCCCTCCACTATGAAAAGGAAGGATTTCATGTGGGTTGACTTTTTAGCGGGGGCCCCCAAAAAATTTTGAGTATGACTCGGTAAAGAAAAAAAACGTGGTCTTGGGGAAAAGTGACCACTGAGAGTAGTTTTTAAAAAGGGTGGTAGGGGCGGCATTTTTTTGAAAACTGAGTAAAACTCATAGGAGGAGGGGGTAAAGATCAGTTTTAAACCCAGCAGATGGCCTAGAGTCGAACCTTCAGGACGTTGGTCCCGCTGTGACCAGCATTCCCGCCCCTTTACCCTTTACCCTTCGCCCTTTCCCCCTTTACCTTTCACCCCCTGAGTGGGTTAAGAGGCCCTGGTTTTTAGGAACCCACCCGGGAGGGGCCCCCCGGGAATTTAAAGGCTCCAGGGAGGATCGGGAACTCGTCATCTTTTTCCAGGGGCAGGAGAAGCGAGGGAGGAGTTGGGAAACCCTCTTCCAGTGACAAAAAAGTCAGGGAGAAGGGGCGAAATCAAACTCCAGGACGGGGGAAAACGGGGGGGGAATATGTCTAAGAGACAGGGGGAAACATGAAGTATAAGATTGTGTTTTATGCAGGCATGCCCAAAGGGGTGAAAGAATCTATTTCCGTCTGGATTTTGGGCCAATGTTGTGTGGGGGCCTGCTTTATGAAATCTTGAGTGAGTTAGTTTGCCCTCAGTGGGAAAAAGTGCACTTTAAAAAATTTTTTTAAACGTGTTTGATGTGATTTGTAAGTTTTTTCCCGAAGGAGGGGGGAGAAGAAAAAACATTTGGTAGTGCGCCTTTTGGTGATTGGAAAGATTGCGTGGCGTATGGAGTAAATGTGTCTGAAGCGCGTGGCAAAAGTCATGTGACAAATTTTTGTGAGATAAAAAAAAGCCAATAATTCAACAACGACAAAAGACAAAAAATGTATTTTCCGCCTCGCCATCCATACCAATGGGGATCTAAGTAAAGGTTCCATTTAATAAGCACCAAGTCTGTTTTTGGAAATTTTCTTTTTAAAAAGCTTTAATGAATCGAATAAGGCTGAAAACATTGAATGCAAGGGAAAAATTTTTTTATCAAAAATTTTTTTTTCTAATTAAAATGATGCTCCGTTTAACATCTAAAAATCAGCCAAACCTTTTGGGGAAACACGACTGACCCCGACTTGATCTCCGACACCTTGATCGGCCAGTTATCCCAAATAACTCCCCTGCTTATACTTTCGCCCAAATTTTAAAGCCATTTAAATTTTACCTTTCACTCCATTCAAACGACAAAACACAGATTGGGTACGCAACCTCAAAAACACATGCGTGAAAGTTTTTATCAAAATTTAATTAATACTGAACTTATAAACGCGGATTCGGTTTTCCCATACACCCAAAAAATTAGAAAGCGCTTGTGCAGAACTAGCTAGAATCGTCATTTAAAGCAAATAAACGGACAACCTCAAAGGGGCGCAGCATTATCTAAACCCCATATTTCAACCCCTGTATCAAAAAACTGAACCGGGACAAACTTTTCAAAAAAAGAATGAAAAAAATTTTTTTTTAAAATTATTTTTTTAAAATTTTTAAAAAAAACCCCAAAAATAAACCAAATTCCAAAACAACCGGCAAAAATCCCCTTTTCACTTCCCCCACCAAACCCCCTTTTAAAACCCGGTTTTTTTTTAATATTTTCCTTTAACGTCAGAGGAACACCCAAAACAAAAAAAACAAACAAACAAACAAAAAAGAAAAGGGGTCCCTTTGGGTAGTAAAATTCCCCGGAATTAATCCAAGAAACCCGAAAATTTTTTAAAAGGAATAAAACAAATCCCCCGCCTTTCCCCCAAACAGAAGGGAAAAAAAAAACCAAACCCCAAAAACCAAAAAAAGAAAAGTTCCTTACCGGTTTTTTTTAAAAAATTTTTTCCCCAACAAAAAACTTTTTAAAATTAACCATAAAAATAATTTAAAGAAAAAGTTTTTTAACAAAAAAAGAAATTAAAAAAATTTGGCCATACAGTCCCAAAAAACGAATTTTTGGTTTTTTTGCAAACACTCCCCTTTAATTTGATATTATAAAACAATGTCCCTTTTACATTTTTACAACATACCAAAAAAAAACCCCCTAAACAAAAAAACAGAAGAAAAAAATGAAGGAAAAGAAAAGAGAAATTTTAAAAAAGAAAGGGGGGGGGGGGTACTTTTTTTCCCCTTCCCAAACCCCTTTAAACTTTTATTTTTTCCGTGGATTCCCTTTTAAAACAAAACAAAAAAAAAAAAAAATTTGGTTTTTTTTAAATCCCCCCAACTATTCCTTCCCAATTTCTTTTTTAACCAAAGTTTCTCCTGGGAAAACCCAAGAAGGGCAGAGGGGGGGGGGGGGGGGGGGGGGGGGGGGGGGGGGGGGGGGGGGGGGGGGGGAAAAAGAAACTGCAAAAAAAATAAAATAAAAAAAAAAAAAAAAAGGCTTCGACCGCTGATCCCCTTTTTCTCCTTTTTTTTTTTTTTTTTCTCACCAAAAAGTAAATCGTCAAACTTTTAAAAAACACCCTTTTCAATGAAACTTAAATCCCTGCCTTTCTTTTCTTTTCTTTGGGTTTTGTTGTTTTTTTTGTTTGGGTTTGTTTTTTTTTTTTTGTTTAAAGGGTGTGCCCGCTTAAAAAAATTACCTATTTAAATTTTTTTAAAAGGCTTCCCCCACCTGGGAGGTTCCCGCCTTTTTATTTTTAATTTTTTTTTTTTTTTTTTTTTTTTTTTTTTACCAATGAGTTGAATTTTTTTACAACTTGAGGTTTCATCTTTAGAAGACAAAATTTTGAACTTTTCCCCCTCTTCCCGGTTCCTTTTTTTTTGTTTTTTTTTTTTTTTTTTTTTTTTTTTTTTTTGTTTTTTTTTAACGCTTTTTCCCTCTTGAATTTTAAAAATTTGGGGGGGTTTTTAGGGGAGGCAAGACAAAAGGGTTATTTTCGGGGGCGATAAATTTTTGGGGGGGTTGTTTTGGGGAAGAAAATTTTAAATTTTTTTGGGGGTTTTTAAAGAAACTTTAAGGTCCCGGGATTTGGGGGGGAGGGGGGGGGGGTAAAATTTTTAAAGCTGCCCTTGGTTTTGCCGGGGGGGGTTTTTTTTTTTTTTTTTTTTGCCTTCCTTTTTTCCTTTGGCCCCTTTAAAACTTTTTATTTATAAAGAAGAGAAGAGGGGGGAGGAAGTAAAAGATGGGGGGAGGGGGGAAAGAAAAATGTGGGGGGGAAAAGGGGGAAGGGGGGGGGGGGGGGGGGGGGGGGGGGGGGGGGGGGGGGGGGGGGGGGGGGGGGGGGGGGGGGGGGGAATTTGGGGAAAGGAAAGGAGGGGGGAGGGGGACAAGTGGAAAATTGGTGGGGTGGGGAAAAAGAGGTAAGGGGGTGGGTTGGGGGTCTAGAAATATTTTTGGGGGGGTTTTATTTAAGGGAAGGGGGGGGGGGGGGGGGGATGAAAAGACGGGGGGAAAAAGGGAAAAAAGAGGGGGAAAGGGGGGGAAAAAGGAAAAAAAAAAAAGGTTTTAAAGGAAAAAAAAAGGAGAAGGAAGGTAAGGGGGGTTTTTTTGGTTTTTTTTAAAACAAATGGAAATGAAACACCGGGTTTTTTACCCAAGCAATTCTATGAAAAACCCCAGGGGGCAGGGGGAGGAAAAAAAAAGGGAGGCCAAAAAGGTGTAAAATAAAACAAAAAGGGGGGGTTAAATTTTTAAAAGGGGGAGGGGCCCCCAAAGGGGGGTTTTAAAAAAAAGGGGGTTTAAAAAAACACCCCAGGGTTTTCCCAAGTTTTTAATAACAAACCAGGTTTTCAAAATGTTAACCAAAAACACCAGGGGTTTTTACATTTTGAAATAAAACACCAGGGTTTTCACAAAAGTATTTTAATAAAAAAAAAACCCATTTTTTAACGAAAATTATAAAACCCCACCAGGGGTTTTTACAATTGATTAAAAACCAACCGGGTTTTCACCAGTTGTTAAACCAAAACACAGGTTTTAAATATATAAAACCAAAACCCAGGTTTTCACCCTTTTTTATAACACCCAAAACCCGGGGCAAGTTTTCACAACCAGGGTTTTCCCTTTTATAATAAACCCAAACCCCAAAGTTTTCCCAA
The DNA here is from genome assembly GCA_018398815.1 of Conus ventricosus. Lineage (NCBI taxonomy): Eukaryota > Metazoa > Mollusca > Gastropoda > Neogastropoda > Conidae > Conus > Conus ventricosus. The sequence goes on from JAFLJL010015459.1 coordinate 33,144, forward strand.
CTTTAATTGATAAAACCAAAAACAGGTTTTTTACAGGAAACCAACACACAGGGTTTTCACCCTTGATTGAAAAACCACCACAGGGTTTTTTCCCAGTTTAATTAAAACCACACACAGGGTTTTACCAGTTGAAAAACACCACACACCGGGTTTTCAAACAGTTATAATAACACCACACACGGTTTTCCCAAAAAAACACAGTTTTTGATTAACACCACACAAGGGTTTTCACCAGTTGATAGTAACACTACACACAGGGTTTTCACCAGTTGATAATAACACCACACACAAGGTTTTTACCAGTTGATAGTAACACCACACACAGGTTTTCACCAGTTGATAGTAACACCACACACTGGGTTTTCACCAGTTGATAGTAACACCACACACTGGGTTTTCACCAGTTGATAGTAACACATACACAGGGTTTTCACCAGTGATAGTAACACCACACACAAGGTTTCACCAGTTGATAGTAACACCACACACTGGGTTTTCACCAGTTGATAGTAACACCACACACTGGATTTTCACCAGTTGATAGTAGCACCACACACAGGGTTTTCACCAGTTGATAGTAACACCACACACAGGGTTTCACCAGTTGATAGTAACACTACACACAGGGTTTTCACCAGTTGATAGTAACATCACACACAGGTTTTCACCAGTTGATAGTAACACCACACACTGGGTTTTCACCAGTTGATAGTACACCATACACAGGGTTTTCACCAGTTGATAGTAACACCACACACAGGGTTTTCACCAGTTCATAGTAACACCACACACTGGGTTTTCACAGTTGATAGCAACACCACACACAAGGTTTTCACAGCTAGTTGATAATAACACCACACACAAGGTTTTCACCAGTTGATAGTAACACCACACACAGGGTTTTCACCAGTTGATAGTGACACCACACACAGGGTTTTCTCCAGTTGATAATAACACAACACACAGGGTTTTCACCAGTTGATAGTAACACCACACACAAGTGTTCACAGCTAGTTGATAATAACACCACCACACAGGGTTTTCACCAGTTCATAGTAACACCATACACAGGGTTTTCACTAGTTGATAATAACACACACACAGGGTTTTCACAACTAGTTGATAATAACACCACACACAGGGTGTTCACAACTAGTTGATAATAACACCACACACAGGGTGTTCACAACTAGTTGATAATAACACCACACACAGAAAAAACAAAAAAAAAACAAAAAAAAAAACACACACACAGGGTGTTCACAACTAGTTGATAATAACACCACACACAGGGTGTTCACAACTAGTTGATAATAACACCACACACAGGGTGTTCACAACTAGTTGATAATAACACCAACACACAGGGTTTCCACAACTAGTTGATAATAACACACACACAGGGTGTTCACAACTAGTTGATAATAACACCACACACAGGGTGTTCACAACTAGTTGATAATAACCACCACACACAGGGTTTTCACCAGTTGATAATAACACCACACACAGGGTGTTCACCAGTTGATAATAACCACCACACACAGGGTTTTCACAACTAGTTGATAATAACACCAGACACAGGGTTTTCACAACTAGTTGATAATAACACACACACAGGGTGTTCACAACTAGTTGATAATAACACCACACACAGGGTGTTCACAACTAGTTGATAATAACACCACACACAGGGTGTTCACACTAGTTGATAATAACACCACACACAGGGTGTTCACAACTAGTTGATAATAACACCACACACAGGGTGTTCACAACTAGTTGATAATAACACCACACACAGGGTGTTCACAACTAGTTGATAATAACACCACACACAGGGTGGTCACAACTAGTTGATAATAACACCACACACAGGGTGTTCACAACTAGTTGTAATAAACACCACACACGGGTGGTCACAACTAGTTGATAATAACACCACACACAGGGTGTTCACAACTAGTTGATAATAACACCACACAAGGGTGTTCACAACTAGTTGATAATAACACCACACACAGGGTGTTCACAACTAGTTGATAATAACACACACACAGGGTGTTCACAACTAGTTGATAATAACACCACACACAGGGTGTTCACAACTAGTTGATAATAATACCACACCTGGGTGTCCACAACTAGTTGATAATAACACCACACACTGGGTGTTCACTAGTTGATAATAACACCACACACAGGGTGTTCACAACTAGTTGATAATAACACCACACGCAGGGTGTTCACAACTAGTTTGATAATAACACCACACACAGGGTTTTCACTAGTTGATAATAACACCACACACAGGGTGTCACAACTAGTTGATAATAACACCACACACAGGGTGTTCACAACTAGTTGATAATAACACCACACACAGGGTGGTCACAACTAGTTGATAATAACACCACACAGGGTGTTCACAACTAGTTGATAATAACCCACACACAGGGTGTTCACAACTAGTTGATAATAACACCACACACAGGGTGTTCACAACTAGTTGATAATAACACCACACACAGGGTGTTCACAACTAGTTGATAATAACACCACACACCAGGGTGTTCACACTAGTTGATAATAACACCACACGCAGGGTGTCCACAACTAGTTGATAATAACACCACACACTGGGTGTTCACTAGTTGATAATAACACCACACACAGGGTGTTCACAACTAGTTGATAATAACACCACACGCAGGGTGTTCACAACTAGTTGATAATAACACACACCACAGGGTTTTCACTAGTTGATAATAACACCACACACAGGGTGTTCACAACTAGTTGATAATAACACCACACACAGGGTGTTCACAACTAGTTGATAATAACACCACACACAGGGTGTTCACAACTAGTTGATAATAAACCCACAGTGTGAACCTTGCATCAGCATCTCATGACTTTGGTTCATCCACAGTCGCGGATCCTCATGACGAGAGTCTCAAAATCCTGGCCCACATTGCCTGCTCTCACGTCATTTCAGTTTTTATTTCCTCTCCTGCCCACGCCCTTGATGACTTTTATGTCAAAACCGTCGGCAAATTCATGAGGACAGCCGTCGGATGGACGTGTGCTCCCTCCAGAAGACGACGCTCACTCACTCAACCTCACAACTGAACAATTACTGTCATCGAAGGAAGTCGCCGCAGTAAGCGGCGTTTTGCGTATGTTGGATCAGAGCAGGCACTAGAATACGCATTCCGTAACTTTTTTTTTTTTCTCAATGAATTTTTGGAAGGAACTGGTCGATTTTCGCGAGTACAACCACTAGTTATAGGGGGAACCTGCTAGATGACACACATTCACGCACGCACGCACACGCCCGCGAGCGCGCGCGCGCACGCACACGCACGCACACAACACACACACACCACACACACACACACACACACAACACACACACACACACACACACGCACGCACGCACGCACGCACGCACGCACGCAACACACACACACACACACACACACACACACACACTCGCGCGCGCGCGCATGCACACACACACACGTACGTAAACACGCGCTCATGCGCTCGTGACGCATACACATACAGATATGCGCGTATTCACACACACACAACACACACACACACACACACACACACACACACACACACACACACACACACACACACACACACACACATCTGCTCACAACACATCTACACGTACACAACGTAACACACACACACACAGCATATTCATACATGTGCAAAGAGTGCCAACGACAGGCAGCAATTCATCATTTTTTAGGTGAAATTCGCCTCTGTCTTTGAAGTTCAAACAGATAAATTTTTCAGTGCCGACTTGTGAGTCAGCAATGAGAATGTCTTTATACGGGTTCAAGCTCACCTATCTTATTCTGCACGAAAACCCCCCCTTTTCACATCCAAATCACGTCCATCACATGTCAATTTAGCCAAAATTAACACCTGTTTTACAAAAAAATTAACACGCAAAACCGCCAAAAATCGACATAATTAACACATTGAAACGGGGGCTTACGTGCTAGATAAGATTTGGTGATCGTGAACAAAGATATTTACATTCTCTCCAAGGACATAAACATTAAGGGTTTACAGTACGTTCTTCTATTCCAGCACCATTAATAAATCGAACAAACACTGGCCTTCGTCTTGATGTATTTTCCCGCATTCTATTAATCACTAATCAAC
>JAFLJL010015459.1:38337-48337 GCA_018398815.1 Conus ventricosus
AATACTATTTGAGATTACAGCGACGATACTGAAGCCCTGGGTGTTTCATTGGTTTTGAACCATCTTATCAGCAAAGGCACGGAAAGAGTTTTTTTAAAAAAACTTTTAAAAAAATTTGCATTCATACATATATACAGGGGAAAAAGGGAAAGAAAAGGAAACAACAACAACAACAAAAAAGTAACGAGGGAAGGCAAGTATATACATACATACATAAAGAAAGAAAGAAAGAAATTACCCCAAACAATTTGAATTCACAAATTCATGCAAACATTCTCAAATCAAAACAAACAAACAAAAACCAAGAGAGAGAGAGAGGAGGAGAGAGAGAGAGAGAGAGAGAGAGAGATGTATCAAAAAATCATGCTGACAGGGATGTTTTCACATCATTACGTTTGGCAAATTATTGAACTCAGGCCTCTAATAATGTACAAAAATGTGTTCATTTACACACTTCATCTTATACTTCTGAATCTATACTGACTTCCATAAAAAACGCGAAAAATTGAAAGGCCATTTTTCGGGTGAAAAGGGGTGAATATACAATATTGAACCATTGTGGCAAGTTGTTTGGGTCCAAGACTCACGTGCAGTGAAAACATTGTGTGAGCAACACATCATTTCCGGCATTGGAGGGTCAACAAAAATGGCAAACTGGTTGCTGCATGTGAGGCACGTGCACACCATGCAGAGCAAAGTTAACCAGCGACAAGTACGCAGGCATGCAGCCTTTATAAAGCCGCGCTACAAGGTTCAGATAACGACTTGCCGTCTGAGCGCTACAGAGATGCCAAGACTACGAGCAGAGGAACGCAATCGTGCCCTAGGCCATCTGGAGGCTGGTGTGGATGCCAGGCAGGTCGCCAACATCTTTAACGTCCACATCTCAACCATCTATCGTCTGCAGCACCGCATGCGAGTCACTGGTACCACTGATGATCGTCCCCGGCCAGGCCGTCCTTGGGTCACCACACCAAGAGAGGATCGCCATTTTGTTCGAACCCATCTGCGGGACGAGCGGGAAACAGCTGCTAACACTGCTCGACAGGTGCCTGGGAATCTCCAGCAACGAATCAGCCTCAACACTGTGCGGCGGCGTCTTCAGGGGAACGGGCTGGCATGTAGGCGTCCTCACAGAGGTCCGGTACTGACACCAAGACACCGGCAGGACAGGCTGCAGTGGGCACAAGCCCGAATCAACTGGCGCAGGCAGCAGTGGGGACGCATACTGTTCTCAGATGAGAGCCGTTTTTGTATTGACATGGCTGACGGGCGTGTCAGAATATGGCGTCGACCTGGTGAACGCTATGCTGACTCCTGTGTGGTAGAGCGGAACCCCTGGGAGGCCCGAACGTTATGATATGGGTGCATTTGGCATTAACCACGCCATAGGACCAGTCATCTTTCAGAACATTGGTCCTGGTCGTGGACAGGGTGTCAATGCACAGCGCTACATCCACCAGGTGCTCAGACCCCATGTCGTTCCTTTTTTTGCGCAACACCCAAACTGGACATTCCAACAGGACAATGCAAGACCACACACAGCCAGGGCCACCCAGCAATTTCTTCAGCATAACAACGTCAATGTGCTGCCCTGGCCAGCCCTCAGTCCCGATTTAAGCCCAATAGAACATTTTTGGGATGAACTTGGAAGACGGTTGGACCTCCTGCGTCCACGACCAGCAACAGCGGCTCATCTTCACCAGGCCATGGTCCATGTGTGGGCTGGTGTGCCAAGGGGACGCATCAACCACCTGGTCCACTCAATGAGCCGCAGGTGTCAAGCAGTTGTCCATGCAAATGGTGGCCACACACGGTATTAGGACTTCAAGCAGGTTTGTCACGTGACCTTGGATTTTCCACAGAAAGACATATTGCTGATGACATTTTCACACATTACCGTGTAATGAATCAAATCACGTTGAATTCTCGCTTCCACTCTGTACAATTGTGACCAATAAAATTCGCCCCTAACCTTCAGCTTGTTTTGCTTTCGCGTTTTTTATGGAAGTCAGTATATTAGTGCAAGTTGTTAAAAAAAAAAAAAAGAAAGACAAAAGGGTATAACTGTTAAACAGTATCCATTAATGGTCTGTATGCCAGCCATCTGATAAAAAAAATCTGCATGTTTAATTCTAAATATGCAATATGTTCCTCAATTTTGTATCTAAATTTTGATTTGTTTATGAATACATGGCACGGAAAGAGTTGATCTCCCGGCATTCTCTCAACTACCATCCCGTTTGGCGTTTCTGTTGACCGTATTGTAATCAACCTTAACAGTCTCAACTATCACTAGTTTCCTTCAAGATTTTGTTTACTGGGCTGTGATCATCCTGAAGCTTCCTTGCCAATCCGCCAGTTCTCCTGATGATGTTGTTGACTGCATTGTGAAGATCCTGAACATTTCCAACCAATCCGCCAGTTCTCCTGATGATGTTGTTGACTGCATTATGAAGATCCTGAACATTTCCAACCAATTCAACAGTTCTCCTGATGATGTTGTTGACTGCATTGTGAAGATCCTGAATATTTCCAACCAATCCGCCAGTTCTCCTGATGATGTTGTTGACTGCATTGTGAAGATCCTGAATATTTGCAACCAATCCGCCAGTTCTCCTGATGATGTTGTTGACTGCATTGTGAACATCCTGAACATTTCCAACCAATCCGCCAGTTCTCCTGATGATGTTGTTGACTGCATTGTGAAGATCCTGAACATTTCCAACCAATCCGCCAGTTCTCCTGATGATGTTGTTGACTGCATTATGAAGATCCTGAACATTTCCAACCAATTCAACAGTTCTCCTGATGATGTTGTTGACTGCATTGTGAAGATCCTGAATATTTCCAACCAATCCGCCAGTTCTCCTGATGATGTTGTTGACTGCATTGTGAAGATCCTGAATATTTGCAACCAATCCGCCAGTTCTCCTGATGATGTTGTTGACTGCATTGTGAACATCCTGAACATTTCCAACCAATCCGCCAGTTCTCCTGATGATGTTGTTGACTGCATTGTGAACATCCTGAATATTTCCAACCAATCCGCCAGTTCTCCTGATGATGTTGTTGACTGCATTGTGAACATCCTGAACATTTACAACCAGTTCAACAGTTCTCCTGATGATGTTGTTGACTGCATTGTGAAGATCCTGAATATTTCCAACCAGTTCAACAGCTCTCTGGTTGATGTTGTTGACTACATTGTTAACATCCTGAACATTCCCAACCAGTTCAACAGTTCTCTGGTTGACGTTGTTGACTGCATCGTGATATCCTGAAAATCTCCAGCCACCCCTCTTAGTATCATTGTGTGTTTCTATTGACTGTACTTTGATCTTTTTTTAAAATAAAATATCTCCTCTCCAGCAGGTCGCACCAGAGACCATGACTCTGTTCACACTACTAGTGTATTATGTTTGTTATAGTTCCTGTCGAACATCTACAGATCTGTATTTTCCCCTGGCAACACAAGTGGGTGACAACTTCTCTTTCTTTCTTTCTTTCTTTCTTTCTTTCTTTCTATCTTTCTTCCTTTCTGTTTCTATTTTGTATTTCTTTCTTTCTTTCTTTTTCTAAAGTTTAATCTTATTCCTCATCATCGACTTTCCACATTATTCAGTCATCAAACATTCTTCCCTGGTGAAATTTGAAAGATACTAATGTCAATGTTGACATCCCTATTCCTCCACCTCATTCCCACATTCAACGATGTACAGGTGGACGTGAACGCCGCTTACGTCTTCTGCTCACCTAACCATACTCAACGTGTGTTACAGAGGCAGCACAAGGGTTACTGTTGTCACGCTATGATAATCAACCCTTCCAGATGACATACAGATGGTGCTGCCCACCTGTCATGAACGGATCTACAGGTTGGCTTCTTCTTCGTCTTCTTCTGTGTACGCAGGCTGATACTCCTGCGGACACTCCCTATATGGACAGGCAAGTATGAATCCCATCTACCCAACAAAGGAAGTGGAGTTTTGTGTGTATGATCATTTTCTATCCCGCCATTAAGGCAGCCATACTCCATCTTCGGGGAAGGTGCATGCTATGTGTAACATGTCATCCATACCAACGGCCAAACTGGCCTTCACTTCCGAAAGCTGGTGATGGATTTGACGTGTGCGCAAGATGTTATGCGTGCGTTCACACACGGAACCTCGGTTTATTGTCTCATTCGAAGGACTGTATGGGAAATGGAGTCAGAACCAATGTTAACTCCGAGGGAAAAATCCCCCTGTACCGAAACGGCCCGGCGGAGATTCGAAACCGCAAACCCTTGGATTACAAGTCCGGCGTTCTACCAACTGAGCTATTCCGGCCCCCCTACAGGTTGGCCAACTGGCGACAGAGCTGTGACTGTGACTCTCCGACCTTTTTGGTCAGCGCTGGGTAGGTAAGCCAAGTGGTTTGGAACCCGGGACTTGTTCTTCAGATTTCGGGTTCAAACCCGGGCAGACCTGCTAGTAAGTAGTACACGTCGTGCCCCGTCTGTTTGCGTTCTGAAGAAGAAGAAGGTAAGAACGTAGGTTGAAGATTCTTGTCATCGCTGTCAAGTTTCTTGAATTTATGGAGCGGTAAGAACACTTCACCCTGTCTTTACGCGCAACTCCAGACTCGTACACAAGTGAATCAACCAGTCAATTATTGAGACAGTCAATCAATCACTCGTTTAGTCACTTAATGAGGTAGTCAATCAATCAATCAATCAACCAATCAATCAATCAATCAGCCAATAACTCACTCGCTCAATCAATCATACAATCAACCAACCAAACATTAATCAGTCAATCAATCGATCAAGCATCCGATCAGCCGGTCAAGTAGTCAATTGATCGGTCAGCTGGTCTGCTCCACAGTCCTGATGTCAGGTTGTTGGCTTCCCTGACGTGGCCTTCGCGGTCCGCTGGGCCACAAACAACATGACTGGACTGACCAGCCAACCAATAAGAACCATGACCTCCGATCAGTGACCGCCAGAGGTCAATGCCTCCGACATGCAAGGTCATGTGCATGGACATGATGAACGCAACACAGCTGCTCCTATCTCTCGCCCCACCCACTGCACCCGACACAATTATCTCCCCTGATAGAGCGAGCTCGTGATACCTGTTGCTGTTGAATGCCTTGCGCAGCAAACCAGCCGTGTGGTTTGCCAACGATGTGCCAACAAAACCGTCCTTGTCCAGACAACCACTGAGATCAGCACGTCCCCCCCCCCCCCCCCCCCCCGCCCCCCCGGTTCTGCTTGATGGAGCTGGCACAGCTTCTTCTGATGCTCAGTGTGTTTCTCAGGAGATGTGAGTTCCTCCGAAGCTACCATTTTCTGGACTACTTGTTTTCGCCTTCATTTTTTTTTTTTTTTTTTGCTTTTCAAGCTTTTTCCCTCCGACTTTTTTTTATCCTGCCTTTTCGAAATTTGTCTTGCTTTGATATTTTTTTTCTCAATTTTTTTTTTCTCTGATTACCTTTACTTCTTTTATCCTGCCTTTTCGAAATTTGTCTTGCTTTGATTTTTTTTTCTGAAATTTTTTTTATCTGATTACCTTTTACAAATATTTTTTCTGATTGATCCATTTCAATCTACCTATTTCTGTCTTTGCTGAATTGTTTCAACCTTTACCTACCTTTCCCACTTTTTCCCAATTTTTTTCTAACTTTGCCTACTGTTTTCTTTTACCTTTTCGTTATTCTCCAACCTTTACTCTTTTTTTAAATTTTATTTCACTGACTACTTTTTGTACCTTTTCCTAATTGTTCATATCTTCTTCCTTTTTTTCCCTAGCTTTTCAAAATTTCCCCACTTTTCTCTAACTTTTTTTTATTTATACATTTTCCAGTTCTTTTCTTCTTTTAGATAATTGTCCACCTTTAAGAAGTTCCATACTGATCAATTTCTTCTATCTGTTCTTACCTTTTCCTCTGTCATGTACCTGTTCAATCTTTTCCTAATGTTTTCCACTGTTATCTATACTTATTCCACCCTTTGCTATTTTCTTGCCACCATAATTCTTTTTAAAACTTTTCCCAACTTTACTTGTTCTCCTTTTACCTACTTTCCCCCATCTTTATCTATTTTTTGAAACATTTTCCCCTAATTTGCCCTGCCTTTATCCCCCCCCCCCCATTTTTTCCCTAAACTTTTCCTAATTTCCCCCACCTTTATCCAATTTTTTTTTAACCTTTTTCTAATTTTCATGATCTTTTATCTTTTCCTAATCCCCGCAGCCCCCCCCCCCCCCCCCCCCCCCTCCCCCCCCCCAGGTCTTTCGTAAAAAGAAAAAAAATGAAAAGAAGAAGAAATAACAGTCAACGGAAAATGAAAATAGTTTATCCCTCAAAGAATGAAGAAACGGAGAAAAAAAGGTTCAAAAGAAATGAAGAAATAGGTCATATGGAGATCTTCATGTGATGTCTGGTCTATGTTGGAACCTTCATAGAGCAGCCTCTTTCTGCTCAGTGCGTGCGCGGCGCACGTGCTTGTATACGTATGTGTTTGTGCGTGTGCGCGTGCGTGTGCGTGTGCGTGTGCCTCTCTCTCTCTCTCTCTCTCTCTCTCCTCTCTCTCTCTCTCTCTCTCTCTCTCTGAGCACAGATGAATTTTTTTCTTCATTTATTCGCTCACTAAAATTTCTTTTAGAGTTTTATCGAAAAATCAACCTCGTTAATCTCTGCAGTGTGGTTTGAAATTCCAAGGGTTCCAGCTTTTCAGCTTTGCTCTCGGCATAATGGCATCTTTGTGCACGTGTGCCTCATTTACACTCATTCATTGGCTGTGACTGATCACCTGTCAGATCTTGAAATGCTGTAACCGGGATTGGCTGGATCCATCGGTCTATTGTGTATCGCTTCGGCGAGACCAGGGGATACGATTGGATGATTCCATATTGCACGTGATGAGTCCCATTTCCGTGACGGTCAGTGTTTCATCAGGATTTGCAAAGACATAGTCCAACACATACTTCCAGTCCTCGCCCTGAGTAGGGACTACAACATGCAGTGAAATGAAATAATGTAAGAAAGCAAACAAGCAAACAAAGTGGTCATGCAATCATAATGGAACATCAAATGAAAATATAGAAGAGAAATGAAAAAGAAGAAGAAGAATAATACACAAACAAACAAACAAAAATAAAAATGAAAATAACAATAATGAAGGGGAAGGAAGAGAGTGGAGTGGGGGTAGGGTGGGCTGGGGGAACATATGCAAGTGCACTACAACGTACAAGAATTAACATGTATAAAAACAGACAGTAACATGAATATGACAAAGTACGTAGAGATTTTGGAACACACATACACGCACGCACGCACAGAGAGAGAGAGAGAGAGAGAGAGAGAGAGAGAGAGAGAAGAAGAAGAAGAGCGAATCATGGTTTATTGCAAAAGACCACGATGGCCCTTCTGAAGGGGGTAAATCCATGAGGTATGACATTAACACTGAGTGACGTCAACTCGCTGAAGCCATGTGAAATGCACAAAACGCCTTGTTGAGAAAAGCTCTGATTCGAAGAGAGAGAGAGAGAGAGAGAGAGAGAGAGAGTCGGAAAAAAAATACTCCTTGGCCCATAATAAAGGGTGTGTGAACATCATACAATCACTTGTAATCAAAACAGAATGAAAGAATGCATCAAATAGATGTTTTATGTTTTAACAAGTGCCAATATCCATAATTATGTAAAAAGAAAACAAAAGCAAATGAGTAGTAGCCTACATCTCTATGATATTGTTAGTTCTCTAAACTTAAATGCTTTATACAGGTACAGAGAGAAGTTTCGTACATCGTGAGACCTCTGTGAGGACATTATAGTAAGCTCAGCTTGACTGACGAGGGTTGTCGATAATATTTAGGTTTTGTAAAACTTTCTCGAATATCGCTTAGTGCTGGACAACACAGAACAAAATGTGTCTCGTTTTCTTCTGCTTCTTTACACAATGGACAAATCAAAATACTTCTGCCAACAGCTCTGTATCTAAATCTATATACTGTCAAATTTGATATTCCAAGTCTGAATCATGTCGTAACATATTTCAAATGTGTGTGTGTGTGTGTGTGTGTGTGTGTGTGTGTGTGTGTGTGTGTGTTGTGTGTAAGAGAGAGAGAGAGAGGAGAGAGAGAGAAGAGAGAGAGAGAGAGAGAGAGAGGGGGGGTAATTGAAAATTCCGCAAAAAAGCACTTGACCCTCCTGTACCCGCCTCTCTGTCCAATCCTATTTCCACCCTGCCAAGTGACGTTAAATGCTGTCATTATAAGAACAGCCCATAACACCGAGTGAACATTCAGTGCACTGCGTCCACCAGTCACACCAGCTTCCTATTCCTGGTGCCCGGAGAAAGACTGAACACAAGTAACAGGATTTCCTGTTTGCTCTCCATCCCTTCAGGCATCATTTATCTTGTTTGTATTGAAAATGCAGTGTTTGTTTTTTAAAACTAAAAGTAAAGATCGGATGTGTTTAGCACGAGAATGATGCTGAGAGAGATGCCGGGGGCAGAACAGACTTTAGATCATGTTTTTCCATTATCAGTCCTCTCGTCAGGAAGCCATACAACTGGATCAACTGACTGTCCAAAGCAGCAGTGACATTGTAATAGTGACAGAGACTTCGTTGTAAAGCGCAAAGTGAGGGAGTCTACGTTACCCCCATGACCCCTGCGGAGAAAAGAGTTCTGATCATTCCCCCGCTCAAGTTCCAGGGGAAATGGTAGTGCTTTCGTTACACGTCATTTTTGTACTCCCAGCTCTTATAGAACAGGGAGTATTTTACAATGGGAACGAAGAAATGCTGTCTGTGTGTCTGTCTGTCTGTGTGTCTGTCCGTGGTCAAACTGTGTTCCACTCGCTCCAGACAAAACTTCTGGGCCGATCTTTCCGAAAATGTGTATGTACAGTCATTATGGGTCACGGATGATGCCCGATGTTTTATTTTGGCAGGATAGCCGTTACAAACGGCTATAACGGCCCAAAACGGGTTTTCTTCTTTATGGAATATCTCGGTGAGGAAATACATATGACGCATGTTTGATTGTGACGTGTGTTTTTTGTTTGTTTGTTTGTTTGTTTTTTTTTTTTGTTGTTGACAATTTATTTCTATGAAAGTACTGTATTTGACGGATTTTAAAATAGCTTAAGATCTAATAACTGACCGGTAGATCATGGGTATTTTCATAGTAAACATGCTCTTGACATGTACACGCGTATTCAAGATAGACTGGGAGTACGTTTATATGCTTTGCATCTGTTTTTTTTTCCTCTGTCTTCTCTTCTGTGCCTGCTCAGTGTCGTTGCAACCCAGGCTGCTTATTCTGAGAAGAGAACGATATAAAGAAACAAGTTATCAAAAGTGAGTCATAAAAAATAATTTCTTTATAATTTATCGTGCGCTTCCATTCCCCTTTTCCACCCTTCACTGGCACACTTGGCAGCTCATTGGATTATGGTGTTTCACCCGCGGCATTGGAAACACCACAAAATTGAAGGTACTGTTCTGCGTTGAGTACCGTGGGAGGATTGGGGTCCTGCCGCTGTTCCCCAGGTTCTTTGTTCCCCAGTCTCTATATTCCTCAGTCCCGGTGTTCCCCTCAAGAAAAAAAATCGAAATTCAGTCCCTAAGTTCCCCAGTTTCGTTGTTCCCCACCCTGTGGCGATCCCGCTGTTCCCCATTCCCGCAAACCCCGGTCCCGGTGTTCCCCAGTCCCGGTGTTCCCCAGGCCCGCTGTTCCCCAAGTTTTTGCCGTTGGTGGTGTTGGTGGGTTTTGCTGACTTAAACGTTGTTACTGTTGTTTTCATTGCTATAGGCGAGGCAGTGGAGGGCGGGGTGGGAGGGGGAAGGAGGGGGGGGGGGGGTCGGGGTATTGGGGGTGGAGCGGGAGGGCCGTAGAAGAGGGGTTTCAAGGCGCTAACGTGCACTGAAATCTGTTTGGGGAACAGCGCTACTGGGGAACAGAGAACCTGGGGAACACCAGTACGGGAACAGCGGCACGCTTTTTC
>JAFLJL010015459.1:50985-62215 GCA_018398815.1 Conus ventricosus
GATCAGACTTCAGACTTCAGTTGTTGTGTTTTTTTAATCGGCTAAGACCACTAGCCCATTTAAAAAGGAACGGGTACATTCACTCAGATGAAATTTAAGAAGCAAATCTTTTATCGGGAACTGGAAACAGCATCTATGACGTCAGTATTTTCTCTAATTTTAAACGCCTTGACTTGACTTGACTTGACTTGGTCCCTTAGACGTCGGTCCGTGGGGCACCCCTGAAGCAGTGACAACCATCCTTCTCCATTCCTCTCTGTTCTCTGCCCTCCGCAATGTATTTCTCAGCCGCAGGCCTGTCCATTCCGTGATGTTACCCTCCCATCTTTTCCTTTGTCGACCTCTTCGCCTTTGTCCTGGTACTGTGCCCTGCATTATTGTCTTGGCAAGGCCTGTTGATCGTGTGATGGTGTCCATACCATTTCAGTTTGCATCTTTTTACTGAGGTTAGGAGATCGACATATGGACCAATTTCATTCTCGATGCGCTTTTTAACTTCCACATTGCTGATGTGATCTCTGTATGAGATGCCAAGGAGTCGTCTGAAGCACCTCATTTCCATTGTTTGGATCTTTTTCTCAGGTCTGATTTCAACGTCCATGACTCACAAGCATATAAGAATATCGCCATGACTAAGGATCGCATCAGTCTAATCTTTGAGCTGATGGAGATGTTTTTATTTCTCCCAAAAAGGCGTTTTGCTTAGATAGCGTAGCTGTGGTCTGAGCGACTCTTGAGATGATTTCAGTCTTGATCCTTCATCTGAGATTGTTGCCCCCAAGTACTTAAATGTGTTGACTGGCTCAAGCTTTTTGTTGTTGATGGTTATGTCTTGGGTAAAGCCGATGGGTTGTTAGTCATGACCTTTGTCTTTTCCGCACTTATTTCCATGCCATAATCAGCAGAGGTGTTGTTGAGTCTGTTGATCAGGTGCACTAGCTCTTGTTCGTTTCCAGCTAGTCCATCTATGTCGTCGGCAAACGCCTTACACAAAACAAACCTAAATTCCTTATAACGTTTTGTATGTCAAAACAAACAGTAACTGTAATCGAAATATACCGAAAGGCGCCTATAATATTTGTGTCATGTGACGTAGCCTCACATCAAGGCATGTGACGCTCCATCACATGTAGTTAGTGATATGAATCATTTCCCCATGCCACTACTGAAAAGGAAGGATATTCATGTGGCTTGACTAGTGTAGCGGGCGTCCCCAAATAATTGTGAGTATGACTCGGTAAAGAAACAAACGTGGTCATTGGGTGAAAGTGACCACTGAGAGATAGTTTAAACAAGGGCTGGTAAGGTGCTGGTCATGTGTTTTGAACACTGAGTATGCACTCACTAGGAGGAGGGAGTAAAGAATCAGTTTTAAAACCCAGCAGATGGCCTAGAGACTCGAACCTGTCAGGACGTTGGTCCTCGCTGCTGACCAGTCATTACCAGCCCTTCACCTTTACCCTTCGCCCTTCACCCTTCACCTTTCACCCCGTGAGGGGGTTTGAAGATGGCCATGGTGTGGGGAACCCCCCGGTGGGCAGCCCAGGAATTAAGGACTCCAGGGAGAGTCGGGAACTCGTCATCTCTCCAGGGACAGGAGAAGACGTGGGAGAGGAGTTGGAACTCATCTCTCCGTGAAAAGGGAAGAGTCGAGGGAGAGGAGTCGGAAGTCATATCTCCAGGACGGGAGAAATCGGGGGGGCGAGATTGATGTCTGGAGAGACAGGGAATCATGATAGTATGAAGACTTGTGTTTGATGCAGGCATAGCATCAAGGAGTGAAAAAATCATTATTTTCTGGTCTGGAGTTTGTGGGCCAAATGTTGTGTGGA
The DNA here is from genome assembly GCA_018398815.1 of Conus ventricosus. Taxonomy (NCBI): domain Eukaryota; kingdom Metazoa; phylum Mollusca; class Gastropoda; order Neogastropoda; family Conidae; genus Conus; species Conus ventricosus. The sequence goes on from JAFLJL010015459.1 coordinate 52,818, forward strand.
GGCCGTGATTTTATGAAGTCTGAGTGATTTATTTTTGCCTCTCAGTGGAAAGAGTGCTACATGTATAAAATTTGTTTTATAACGTGTTTGATGTGATTTAGAAAAGTGTTTCCCGAAGGAGAGGGGGAGAGAAAAAACATTCGGTAGTGGCCTTTTGGTTGTTTGGGAAAGATTGCGTGTGCGTATGGAGTAAATGCTGTAAATGAATGCGCGTGTGCAAAAGTACAGTGTGACAGTGGTGACCCCGACAAAGAAAAAAAAAAAAAGATTTCTATTTGTACCCTCAAGGTTTGAGGAAGAAAAAAAAAAGATTTCTATTTGTACCCTCAAGGTTTGAGGGAAGGGAAAAAAAAAGAAGAAAGTTTAATTATTTATTGTGTATAATATTTGCAATTTTTTTTGTTCTATTTCTATGTGTGTTTAAGGTGGTTGAGATTTCTTTTGGTTGCTCTACTCCGTTAAGTTTTTTTTTTTTTTTTTTGGTAGGTTTTCCTTTTGACCCTTTCCCCCCTCAGGACCGATAGCCTCAACCTCCTCTTGCTCGTACCTGGCAGCAAGGGGCAGGGCGTTGAGGAATCGCTGTCCTTCCCCTAGAGTATTAGATTTTTTGCCCCCTTTCCCAGGACTGATAGCCCCAACCTCTTCCTGCGTTTAGCAGGGGGGCATGGCGTTGGGGAGTCGATAGTCCTTTCCTTCTCGTAATTATCTATTTCTTTCCCTTTCCTATTTTTTCATTTTGATTTTTCCCCTTGCCTCAGAGTGTGGGATCAGCTTCACCTCCGTCACGCAAATAGTGTAGGTGGTGGAGTTGATTACCGCTCAGCCCAAATAAACATCTTATCTTTTGATTATTTTTTTTTCTGGGTGTGGTGCGAGATTTCTTTGAGTTTGGGTGAATGTGCATTTATTAATTGATTGTTTGTTATTTGCATTATTGCTGTAGTGTTGTGTATATTGTGAGTGATTTGTTTTTTTCCCGTTTTCCAGTTTCACGGGGGACAGTGACCACTAGGGTGCTGTCTGAGGGCTTCTTTTGCTGTTCTTGATTTCTTCTCACTGTTCCGATCCTGTGTATCCTTTCATTTCCTTTTCCCCCCTTTTTTCAAAAACTCTACACTTCTTCACAATAAGCCCCTATCTAGTTTTCTTTTCAACATTTCATCTTTTAGGTAGGATTTCCGCTAGTTTGTGTTTCTTCCCCTCTTTTTAATTGTTTGTGCTTCCTTTTGTTTTGTAAATTTATATTCATTTATCGTATAAGGGGGTGCATTTGTTTTGAAAATTAAATTTGAATTAAGTAAGAAAGAAGATGACAACAAGAACATTTAAGAACAAAAACTTTATAAAGAATTTATTTTCAAAAACTTTATTGTGTTTTTCCTTTCTTAGGAAAAACAGATTTGCATTGAACTTCATTTTTTTTTTAAATTCCAAATTAAATAGCAGTTTGCAAATTACTTTTGGAAAAATACATTCCTTGGGATTTAATATCTACCCTGTTTTGGTAAGCTGTTTTCTGTTTACACCGGAAATTGAATTCTTTATTTGTATATACTATAATTACATTTTTTGTGAAATATACAGCGCCATCATATATCGCCTTATTTTTATTCATATTTAGAAATTGTTTTTTTTTATATCTGTTGACGATTCATTATGGATGATTTGATAAATATGTTAAAACAAGCGGAACGTTTGGGTTTTGATGGAGAAAAACTTACTAACTATGTGCAACAATGCACAGATAGGGCAGACAGGCTAAGAGAGAGGGAAGAAAATAACTAACAGGGGGAAGCTGAAGCTGAAGAAAATAGACTACAGAGGAAGCTGAAGTGAAGAAAAAGACTACAGAGGGAAGCTAAATCTGAAGAAAAGACTACAGAGGAAGCTGAAGTTGAAGAAAAAAAACTACAGAGGGAAGCTGAAGAAAAAAGATTACAGAGGGAAGCTGAAGTGAAGAACGTCAATTTAAGTTGAGGCAGTTAGAACTAGAGACTGATGCTGAAATTAAAAGAATACAGGCATAAAGAGAACCTCCACCAGTTCCACCAGTCGGTTCCGCAGCCGCGCCTCAACCAAAAGCGCATATATTCCAAAGTTACCGCCTTTCGAGGAAAAAACGGATGACATTGATAGTTTTCTTTTCCTTTTTGAAGTCACGAAAACTTTGTGGTTGGCCAAGGGAAGTGGACATTGTTATTGCGTCGTGTTTTAAGGGTAGCGCTTTGACACTGTACCACACACTACGCGGCGAAACAAAATTTAACTGGGATCAGTTGAAAGAAAAAACTCCTCAAAAAAATTTCAATGTTCTGCTGATCGTTTTCACGAACGTTTCCGTTCTGTGCGCCCTGACAAAGGAGAATCGTTTCCGTCGTTTCTAATTCGTATGAGTCATTGTTTAGATCGATGGATCGATTTATCAAAGACGAACAAAACTTTCAATCACTGCGAGATCTCCTTCTTAGAGAACAACTTTTCAAGCGTGAGCAAAGATCTGGCCACTTTCCTTAAAGAAAGGCAATTTGAAAGCGTTGAGGAAATGTGTCAGATGGCTGATCATATTGTATCGCTCACCCAGATAAGGGCATGGCTGGGAAAAAGGAGAATTTTCCCTCTTTGAGTCTCATGCTTTCATGTACTATCCATGGGGACAGGGAAGTTACGGGAAAGGAAATCGTGGGTCATTTCTGAGTCCTAAAGGGAAATATACTTATCCTAGGAACGGACAGGGATCTTTCCGCGGTTCGAGTGACTTTCGTCAGTACCAGTACTCACCGCGGAAAGCCCCTTTACTTCCTCAGCAAACGTTCCGAGGTCGTGGACAACGACCACCACGTAGACCTTTTGGGCCGTTCGTGGACAGAACAGAAGTTCACAAAATCAGTCAGCTGCCGATCAGACAATGCGATGTTTTTTTTGTGATGGCAAGTTCCATTTGAGGAAAATTGCCCTTTCAAACCAAATGATTAAAAACCCGCATTAGTCTCCATGATTGTGAAGAAGGCCTTGTTTTGGCACCACATCAAGCTGTTGATGGACTGGTGTTAAAAAAACGGAGCCATCAATGGATTGCAGGTTTTGGGTTTTGCGAGACACTGGGTGCACCACCGCTGGTGTACGGAAATCTTTCGTCTTCAAAACCAGTTTTCTCAACACTGCCCAAAAGGGGTAGGTCTTTTGGGAGGCAAGATTGAAACGTTTCGCTGGCGAAAATTTCAGTCGATACACCGTACACTCCGGTTTTCTTACCGCCTGTGTCATTGAACCCAGTCTGCGACTTGATCTTGGGCAATTTGCCGGGTGTCGCTACAGTACATGGTGGTGCTGGAGGATCTTTTTGTTCCTTGTCTTGTGAGTACCGATCAGACATCGTAGAGCAGGGAAAGGCTACAAAGCCGCTAAAAGTCTCAAAACTGGATGAACTCCAGATTACCCCAGATGATCTAAAAGAAATGCGGAAAAGACGAGACGCTGACGACAATACTTTCTGCTGCTAAACAGACTGTCACTGACATACCAACGGAAAAACCCAACGTACATACTGGATTCTGACATTCTCTACAGGTGTGTACCGGACGGGAAAACAAACAAGTTGTCGTTCCAAAACCATTTAGAGAGACAGTACTACACACACGGCACATGATGCATTGTTCGCTGGTAAATGTGAATCAAAAGAACATTAAAGAGAGTTCTTGATCTTTTATTGGCCAGGTGTCACAAAGGAAGTTACAAAATACTGCCGCTCATGTGACATCTGCCAAAAGACATCTCAGAAAGGTCGCGTCCCATGTGCACCTTTGCACAAAATGCCTCTCATTCCGTTCCATTTGGGAAAGGGTAGCTATTGATCTTGTTGGGCCTTTACCACTGTCTTCTTCCGGACATCGCTATATCTTAACTTTGGGGGATACAGCGACAAGGTACCCAGAGGCGATTCCACTGAAGAAATTGATACAGTGTCTGTCGCTGAAGCTTTATTTGGGCGATTTTTTCCAGAGTGGGTCTTCCAACGAAATTCTCTCGGATTGTGGAACGCCAAATTTATTTCTGATCTCATGAGAGAAATTTACAGACTGTTGTCAATCTCTTCCATTTCAACCACGCCATATCATCCCCAATCGAATGGCATGGTTGAACGTTTCAAAGGAACGTTGAAGTCCTGTTTGGGAAAAGGTTTTCAAGGCAGGAACCCATTTAATGGGATCGTTTTATACCGGCTTTGCTTTTTGCATACAGGGAAATCCCAAAGAAACGCTGGGATTTTCACCCCTTCGAGCTTCTTTTCGGACATCACCAAGGGGTCCTTTGGAAACTATGATGACACAATGGACGAAAAAGACGGACACCTGACAGTAAAACTGTTTACCAATACGTTTATGAACTGCATAATCGTTTGAAGGATGCATGTGAGCTTGCTCACAGTCAGCTGATAGAAAAAACAGATTGTACAAGGTCTTTGCAGACAGAAAAACAAAGGCACGTTCCTTCAGTGTAGGGGATAAGTCCTTGTATTTCTCACTGATGAACATAAAAAAGCTTCGTGTTATGTGGAAGGTCCTTTTCAGGTGGTCGAAAAAATTTCTGCAGTTAATTATAAAATCAAAATGGCAACACTGAGAAGGTATTTCATGTGAACATGTTGAAGAAGTATGTTGAACGTACAAATGTTGCCATCAACCAGTCAGTTGAGTGGATATTCCTGTGTCAGAAACTGATGTCAACATGACAGACATTATCATGATGAATTTGTACCCAATGTAACGTACAGGGACAGATCAAAGGTTGTAAAAACAGCAAATGTAGGTGTTAACATTCTACCAGTGCAGATGATGTTGTACCCCTTCTACTCTGTCTGTCAAAGGTGAAACCTTGATGATGTGATTTTGTCGAATGATTTGTCTTAAGTCAAACAGAACAGCTCAAAGAAATTTTGAAAGACTTTCAGGATGTGTTGACAGATACCCCAGTACAGTGACTGGTATTGAACCCCATAGATTCAGTTTTAACTACTGAAATACCAGTGCGAACCAGACCATACCCCCTCCCGTTTGCAAAAAAAGAGGTTGTCGAAAAAAAATCAAAGTGAGCTGGATTTAAAGGTCATAGAACCTTCTACGTCTCCGTACAGCTCACCAGTTGTATTGTGGACAAATCTGATGATCGGTGCGTTTCTGCATCGATTACAGAAAAGTAAATAAGATCACTGTGTTCGATGCCGAGCCCATCCCAGACATTGAAGAACTTCTGTGTCAGCTCTCAGAGGAAATTATTTTTTTGAAAGTATACTTGACTAAAGGAATTCCAATTTCCATTGAACCCGTGCCTGGAACACAAAATGTCATGGCAATTTATTGTCACGTGTATAACATTCATGGACAAAAGTAACTGTCTTCAAGGAAAAACTATTCCTGTTTTTGTCTTTCTTAATAATTTCGGTGTGATCACATTTGACAGTGCATTGTATGCTACGACGATTTAAAATCAAATGGTATTTATGGGATAATTTGCTTGTTGAAGTGACTATATGTTACAAGCAAAAATACTTGATGTGATGTATTACATAACTATTCTTTGCTTTATTCTTTCGTAAACAATGAAAAATCATCATGTACTATTTATGTCTAATTGCTTGTGAAGATGAATAAAATATTTTATGTGTGATGAGCAAATAACCCTTTTTGAAATGTATTACACATGTTTTGATTGTGCAATGAGACAAACCAATTGTTTTCATTTGTCATGTCAACAATGGAAAGCATGTGACTTTTCAATGGACTATAACTTACATGTGGGAAAAAACTATGTTTAAACTATGTTTTTTGTTTACATGTCTATTGAGAAACATTTACACTTGGAAAAATTCTCATTTTCATGAGGGTTTTGAAACATAAAGATGTGAGACAAAGATCAAGGAAAATATGTGCTTCACATCTTAATGTATGAACACCCAAATTTTTACTTTGAATTGTTAATATCCCTAATTGTTTTATCCATGTTAATTTGTGAAAAAGTATTTTGTGAAGTATGGTGATCAAATTTTGAATTTGTTTTTTTAGAAAGACTGAAAGTTTGAAATATGCTATTTATGGTGGATCATGATGATTGATTCTATACGTTGATTATTAATTTGGTGAATCATGTGTGATGGTTTCACATTTTGAGATCATGGCTGAAGATGTGTTTAATGAAGTTGTATATCCTTTAAAAAAAATTTTTTGAGAAATTTTTCATCCCAGGATGGGGGGTGTCATGTGACGTAGCCTCACATCAAGGCATGTGACGCTCCATCACATGTAGTTAGTGTATGAATCATTTCCCCATGCCACTACTGAAAGGAAGGATATTCATGTGGGTTGACTAGTGTAGCGGGCGTCCCCCAAAAAATTGTGAGTATGACTCGGTAAAGAAAACAAACCCTGGTCTTGGGTGAAAAATGACCACTGAGAGATAGTTTAACAAGGCTGGTAAGGTGCTGGCATGTGTTTTGAACACTGAGTATGCACTCACTAGGAGGAGGGAGTAAAGAATCAGTTTTACCCAGCAGATGGCCTAGAGGGCTCGAACCTGTCAGGACGTTGGTCCTCGCTGCTGACCAGGGCATTACCAGCCCCTTTACCCTTTTACCTTCGCCCCTTACCCTTCACCTTTCCCCCCCGTGAGTGGTTGAAGATGGCCATGGTGTGAGGAACCCACCCGGGAGGCAGCCCAGGAATTAAGGGACTCCAGGGAGAGGAGTCGGGAACTCGTCATCTCTCCAGGGACAGGGGAAAGACGAGGGAGGGGGTTGGAACTCATCTCTCCAGTGACAAGAAGAGTCGAGGGAGAGGAGTCGGAAGTCATATCTCCAGGACGGGAGAATCGAGGGGGCAGATGATGTCTGAGAGAGACAGGGAATCATGATAGTATGAAGACTTGGTTTGATGCAGGCATAGCATCAAGGAGTGAAAGAATCATTATTTTTCCCGGTCTGGAGTTTGTGGGGCCCAAAGTTGTGTGGGGGCCGTGACTTTATGAAGTCTTGAGTGAGTTAGTTTGCCTCTCAGTGGAAAGAGTGCACATGAAAAAAATTTGTTTATAACGTGTTTGATGTGATTTAGTAAGTGTTTTCCCCGAAGGAGAGGGGGAGAAGAAAAAACATTCGGTAGTGCGCCTTTGGTTGATTGGAAAGATTGCGTGTGCGTATGGAGTAAATGCTGTCATGAATGCGCGTGTGCAAAAGTGACGTGTGACAATTTGTGTGAGATAAAAAAAAAGGGCCCAAAATATTCAACAACTAGACAAAAGAACATAAATGTATTTCACTGTCCTCGCCATCCATACACAATGGTATTTTTAAGTAATGGGTTCTCATTTAATAAGCACCAAGTCTAGATTTTGGAATTGATCTTTTCAAAAAGACGTCTAAACTGAATCTGAATCAAGGCTGAAAACATTGAATGCAAGAACAATTTCTATACAAATTCATTTTTTCACTAACTTAATATGATCGTCTCACGTTTACCATCTAAAATCAGCCAAACTCTGTCGGAAAGCACGACTGACCTGACTTTGATCTCCGACACCTTGAGTCGGCCAGTTATCTCCAAATAACTCCGTGCTTATACAAATGCTGACGCACATTTGAAAGCCAGTTAATTTGACCTTTCACGTCCCCGTTCAAACGACAAATACATGATTTGGGTACGCAACCTACAACGACACATGCGTGAAAGTTTTGATCATTTGAATCTAATAGCTGAACTTATAAACAGCGGATATCAGGGGTTTCACCATACACCCAAACATTAGAAATGCGCTTGTGCAGAACTAGCTAGAATCGTCATTTAAAGCAAATAAACGGACAACCTCACAATGGACAGCAGCATTATCTAAACCCCCTATTTCAACCCCATGTATCAAATATAAATGAACCTGGGAGTCCAATCATTTTCAAAAATGAAATGAAATTTAAATTATCATATTTAAAGCACTGAGTCTTTTTTTGGAATGATCTTTAAAAATAAAACTTAGACGTGCAGAGAAATAATCCCAAACTATCAACAGAAATTCAGCACAGGCATAAAAAAGGGGTCCCTCGGGTTGTCATCTTCCCGCGCGCCAGATAACCTCCTTCGAAACACCGCGATTTTTATGAAAAATTCACTTTCAACGCTCACGAGGAAGCAGCCCCAAGAACAAACAAACAAACAAAAAAACAAAAAAGAAAGGAAAAAGTGTCATCTGTCGACGGTAGGGATAATCATTCTAACAAGTCTTCTGGAAATTACTACCATATTGATAACCTCATGACAAAATTTATAACTGAAAGTAGAAATAATACAGGACTGCGGACATCACCTTGCCTTAACCCAGCAACACGATTTATGAGATTTATCGGACAAACCACTTCTTACTGTAGTTTTGATAACTTTATAAGAATAATGTTCCCTTTACACCGTTTTTCATCAATTATTTTTTCCACTACGGAGTTAAAGGCTTTTTCAAAAACAATACAGACAGCATAAAAAATTTTGATGGAAAGAAAGATGTTTTTGAACAAAAGCAAGAAGAGTAAACATATGGTCATCAGTACAGTAACCCTTTTAAAAATTTAAATTGAAATTCTTCTGTGATACTGTTAAGTTCAGTCGACTCCTGTAATTTGATATTTATGAACATACTACACTAGTCCTATACAATTTTTTACTACAAACATAACAAATAGATACCCTGTAAAACAGAGAGAGAGAGAGGGGGGGGGGGGGGGGGGGGGGGGGTGGGGGGAGGGGGGGGGGGGGGGGGGGGGGGGGGGGGGGGTGGGGGGGGGGAAAAGAAGGAGTGGAAACTTACAAAAACAAAAAAAAAAATAAGGGAAAAGAAAAACTGCAGCAGTAAATTCCCTTTTTATTTTCCTCTACATCCCCCTTAGACTCGTGCCAAATTTAAAAAAAAACACTTTCTGCTTGCGTTTATTAAACCCTCAGATCGATTCCCTTCCGTTTTTTTCAAATTGCTTCTCCCGTAGTGAAACACATTTATGAACGGTCATCGTCTGAAATTCCCGATTAAAAGGGGAAAAAATCTAGCACAAAAAATAAAATAAAAAAAATAAATACCCTAAAAGACATTCGTACTGCATGATACCCCGCCTTTTGGTCGATGACAGCTTTTTTTTTTTTTTTTTTTTTCACATCCGAAAATAGATGTGAAACAAAACTTAGAAAAAATTTACTCTATGCAATGCAATTAGAAGCTGCCTCTTTCTTTTCTTTTCTTGTTGTGTTGTGTTTTGTTTTGTTGTTTGTTGTTTGTTTTGTTTTCTTGTTATAAGGATGTGCCAGTCTGAATAAAAAAATTTCTATGTAGTTTCTTATGGGAGCAAGACTACCCTATCTTATTGTTATGTTCCTGCCCCT
>JAFLJL010015460.1:0-29416 GCA_018398815.1 Conus ventricosus
GCACGCACGCTCAATTTTATCTCCAACCCCACCTCTGTATACAGTCTGTCCACTCAGGCATATCTCTTATGAGCATTCTCCGAAAGGTATTCGCACATACTATCACCAACAGGCTAACTTTATGGGCCGAGCCAAACGGTATCATCTGTACAGCACAAGCAGGCTTTAGAAGAGGTTGCTCAGCCGAAAGATCATATCATCAGCCTAAACGCAGTCACTGGAAAAATTATGTGCAAAAAAAGTACTGAACTACACAGGGCCTTTTCTGGCATGCACACATGCACGCCCGCCCGCACGCACGCACGCCGTACGCCCGCACGCCCGCACGCACGCACGCACGCGCACGCACGCACGCACGCACGCACGCACGCACACACACACACACACACACACACACACACACACACACACACACACACACACACACACAGAGGGTAGGATGAAAACAGCAGCCAACACCCAGGTAGCGGCAGTTAAAAATTTTGGTTTATTAAACCTAGAGAACTATAAAACCTTCATTCTGGCTCACTTTCGCCCTCAACCAGTTTCGGGCGAAAGTGACCAGAATGAAGGTTTTATAGTTCTCTGACAAGTAAGACTTCAATAACCAAAAAATAACGATTATCTACAAACAGACATGCTGTGTAGGGTTATCCGTTTTCAATACTAATTTACTAAACTTTTCAGATTTCAGTTTTTGTTTAATCCTATGTTTTTCCTGATCATTTTCAATAACATCATTTTCGCGCAAACATTCTTCAAATGAGTCTCTGTCTTTCATGTGAAATAACACTACAGTCTTTAACTGTTCTCTAAAGTCTTTTAAAACTGAGTTATATTTTTGGCATAAAATCCACACACTTATCCTGGCATGTCTTCCACTGAAAGCCAGTTTTGACAAAGTGTTTCTCTTTTTAACTATGTCTCTTTCTGCTGAAGAGTCATCTATAATAAATAGTGTCTGCGTTCCTTCAAACAGTCTATAAAACTGTTCTAAACACTCACTCAGTTTATTGCTAGGATCAACTAAATATATGTCATCATCTGTCCATATAAACCTTCTATCATGATATGCTTTGTTCCATTTAAGTGTTGGACAGAAAACCACAATATGATCAAAATTATAACGATAAACTGTTTGTAACAGGTCGAGGATAAATATTGTTTTTCCACAACCAGTCTGCCCACAAATCAATGAGCAATGAGGAGTTTTTGTCATAAAGTTTAACTGCTCCATAGTTTTATAACAGAATTTAATCTAATCCAGTTATTATTTTTATCATACTCTCTGTCAAAACTTGTTCAGTATAATAAAACCCTATAAGGCCTAAATGTGTAAGATTAATCCAATTCAGTTCTGTAAGATTGTTTCTATTTAAGTCAACAGTAATTTTGTTGCTTGTTGTTATAACCTTAATATCCTCACATTGTGAAGAACGACGATGGTAACGTTAAGACGTTTAACATCTAAGTTTTGCCAGCTAATATTAATTCCTTTTATAAGGTCGTCACTAACGCCCAAACCCCATCCCTCTCCACATCTTTAAAGACAGAAATTTCAAATATTATTGTGAACGTGTCTCCTAATTTTCTGCTTGGAAAAAACTGTAATTTTGTAGAAGCTTTTTTTACAACTGTTTCTTTTCTGTGGAGGATGTACTGTTTTTTCCCATACGGCGTTATTTCAATCTCTTTCCGACTATTGTCGTCCGGCATAAGACTTACATGTAAAGGGCCAGAGTTGAATGCTTTTCTGAAACTTTTTTGGCGGCTAAAAATGTAAATGGGCTTATGAATTCAAATTTTATTTCCCATTCTAAATATGGTTCCAAGTGCCATTTAAGGTCAGGTTTTCGAACTATTTTATATTCATACTGGCCAACATTGTTTGCTTCTAGATTGCGCAGTTGTTCTAGTTTAGGAAACTTTTTGCTGTCGCCAACCTCTTTGCGTTTATAATCGCCGTCTTTAGTGTACTCAAAGCCATACAAAGCGCCTATCTCACCATTCTGTTCAAAGTCCGCAACGTCTGCAAGGTCTTTTAATTCTAAAGTTATACACCTCACAGGCGCTAATGTAACTCCCGATTCATCTGGCCCACACGACATTATTTTTTAGTACAGTTTATTATTTTATTTCCAAAACAATGTGCAGGTTATCACATTTCACAACTTTTCCTGCTTTGTCTGCGATTTTTATATTAAATGATCCGACCCTCCCGCAAACTAATCTTTTAAACTGTAAATTAGGGAATTGTATAATTTCATAATCGCAATATGCAGCTTTCCCTGATGGAAGAGCTCTTAAAACAGTTGAGGGCCTTCCATCATATAAGTTTTCATCAGTGCTCAGCTCGTCCAAATGAACATAGAGTAATGAATGTAATGCAAGATCGAGCGGATTTTCTCCCTCATAAGTAGTTTTGTTTGGTGTAACTCTAAATCTATAATTGTTATCTGCAAAGCCTAGCATTTTAGCTAGCTCTTTATCAAAATAGTAACCTCCTTCTTCTTCAGGCTTGAATGTTAACATTGTTTTTAGATTTGCATTGTTAAGTTTGAGAGTAATGTCGAAGTTACTCATTGCTTCTTTTAGTGAGCAAAACCCGTAATAACCATCAGGTATTGTTAACTGGCTAACTTTGGCCCCTGTTTTGTCAAGTTTTAGAACCTTATTATTCTCCTTGGCTTTGCTTATATTAAACCATACGACTTTGTAGAATATTTCATGGAGCGCGACTGTTTTGGCCCGCATTGTTATCAATAGCATGTTCTAAAACGAAGGACGGTCTTGGGTTGTTATTGTTACAAACATTTTTTAAACAAATAAAAATGAGCGCATTTAAATATACTGATGCAAAATATTCTGCTGGGCCGCACTACAATCTTAAAAATATAACAACTGACACCCTTATCATTTCTGTGACTCAGACTGACACCTTTCAAGTAAAGGTGAGTACTCCATTAAGCAGATATCTTAACCCCCTATTAAAAACGACCGATCCAAAAGTGTGGTTTAGTCATCCGATGCAGTTTTATCAGAACCAGTTAAACTTTGCCGTGTTTTGTGCATCAACTGGGTGTGGAGTGTCGTATGCTGATCACTTAAATCATCCTGATCCTTTGGTGAGGTCAGTGTATAGATTTCATTTCTATTACACCTTCAGACGTATTTTGACTGAACTGCAAGCACCATTACCAAATGACAAACCGTTTAATCCATTCAGCAACAGAATAGACATGAAGGCTTTTGAAAGGATCTGTAACGAATTCAATATTAATGTTAAGACAGACTTTAGACAAAAGTCGGATCTTAATCATGGTCTAGGCACCCCTTATTTTTGGGGCGTGCACAGAAAGTATAAATATGACTGGAATCCTCCTTACACATCTTTCTCTTCAGGCACAACTGTTCACCTCGGGTCCATAGAGCAAGAGCATAAAACAGCATGGACAACATTTATCTTAGACACTTCTAAGGGCCTAACTAAAGCAGGAATAGAACGAATAAACGACTCTGTTCGTACTTACGTTTGGTGTTTGCTAGGTTCGCAAGCACAAACGAGATCGAGCATAACAGATCCTTCTACTGGTTTTGATGCACAAAAACAATACTTAGCAAATTTAGAGGACGCCATTAATTCTACAGTTGATTTACCTTCAAGTATTAAAAGGTACCAAAATGTTTTACAATTTGCAAGATCGAAAGTAGACTTTGCTGTTGGCACTGGTTTATACATGCTGCCTTCTGACCTCAGACTCCAGATAGGCACAATAATAAACTACAATAATGAAATCTTTGTGGCAGGCAATAAAACAGAAGGTCGGGAAAAAAACGAAATAAATTCGGGACCCAGTAATATTGCAAGCAGTAACCAAACAAGATGACCCCCAAAAATTTAAGTCATCCAATCCCAAGGCCAAAGCCAGAGACCGTTGAAGACACGAAGTCAAAAAAATAATGACCATGAATATGAAAAGACAGCACTTGTTCTTGGATTAACTGGCGCAGGATTACTCCTTCTTTATCTTTCTAAAGATTAACCCGACTATTAAGAGAACTAATCCCCATAAGTGCTCGGCCATAAAGCCAACTACTTTGCTTGCAGTAGACAAAAGCCAGCTAACAAAAACCCCCTAATATACCCGGTAAAGAGTCTTTTAGCTTTCCCAGCTAATTTTTTTAATAAACTTGCAAGATGATCAAGCTGTTTTTTTACCCATGATTTATCAGGCGGGGGATGGCGGCGAGGGCGGTGGAGGTACTGGGCTTTGACCACCGCCGCCTGTAATAGCCATTACAGTGTACTTATTGCAAATCCTAAGGCCGTTATAACGCTTGCTAATGTGACTCCTTGCTCTCTAAACAGTGTTCGTATTCTTTCTGCTAGCGTTGTGTCTTCATATAAAATTTTTTGGATAGTTTCTCTTATTCTATTTACTTGAGTTCGCAATTGTTTTCGGTTAGTAGACAACACTTCTAGTCTTGCTGATCTTTCTTGTTCAAGATCTTTTAGTCTTTGGGTTATTCTTTCTTTAATATCATGCCCTAAGTTGGCGTCATCAGCCTCAACGAGTTTTTCTTTTTCTCTTTTTATATGCTCATCTATTTCACCCAGTTTTGCTAAATTGTTTGTTAATTCGCCTCTAATGGTTCTTAAAGCATGATCAAGGGCCGCTATTTCTCGCATGGGTAGCGGTGAGTCGTGTATAGTCTTAATGCTGTTTCTTCTGAAAAACTGGTTTCTGCTTCTATTGCATTTATTAATTCGTCTGCCGATTGATTTAATTCTTTAAGTTCCATGTTTTGCATTTGGTTATCTGTCGGGAGTTCTTGTAGTGTGTTTTGAAGTTTAGCAACTGCATCCTTATCTAATTTTGGTTTAGAAATGCCAAGGCGATTTTGATCTTTCACACTGAGTCTTTGTATAATTGTACTCTTGGCTAAAAACTTTGATGGGTCTGGTTTAGTTGTAAGCTGAACAAGTTGTCCTTGATCGTTTTTCACAGACAAACGATCATCTTTTAATTCAAAATCATTTGGGTCTATAAATTCGGGAGGTTCTTGACCTAAACTTTGGTAAAATGATCTGACCTTACTTTCTGTTAATTCACGCCGTAATGAGAGCGCTGAGCGATGCCGTGTCAAAGGGATCATTTCACTCATGTCGTCTCCACGATCAAAAACATCATAATCTTCTTCATCTTCTTTGCCTGCCATTTTTTTTAAAAATTTAATTAACTTTTTATTTTGCTTCATAAAAATGTCACAAGCATATGGCTCGATTCTTGACCCGCATAGAAAACTGAAAGAGCCCTTTGGCGTGAAGGGAAATAAGCGGAATATTACTGTTCCAAATAATCCATCTACTATTGATGCAGATCATATTCTTACTGTTAAATTTCCAGACCTAGGAGCGGATGAAGTGATTGTGCCAGGCTCTGCGCGGCTTACTTTCAAAATAGAACTCTCTTCAACAACAGACCCAAACAGGACAGTTGTACAGAATCTGGGGCGGGCAATCGTTAAGAAAATTTCTATAAAACTTGAGGGGCAAGAAATATTTTCTTTACACAATGCAGACATATTTTTAACCTATTCTGATCTATGGCAAACCCGGGAATGAAAGGGCTGACTTTGCGTTTCAAGGAATAGAAAATGAAGAAGCACTAAAACATAGAATAGGTGCCGCAGATACTAAAGACGGCAAAAAGTATGTGGCTGTAAATTTTGCGTTTGGAAATCGCTTTTCCATTCCCTTAGATTTTGAGTTGTTAAAAGCGCATGCGCCATACTTTCAAGGAGAAATTAAAAGACAGATTGTCATATGAACTAACGTTTAATGAATACAAACGTGTTATCAGATCATCAGACCCCGAAGCAAAGTACAGCATTTTGACATCTCGTTAGAGTTTGACGTTGTTAGCAACCCTAATTTAGCAAGGCAGATTGAACACCAATATCAGTCAAAATTAGCAATATATTACGAAGAGTGATTCATCATACAACATATCCCAGAAGCAGGGCAGACACTATATGGAATTTTAGTTTTAGTGCCGCAGCAAGATCTCTTAAAGGTATTTTATTGCTGTGTGAAGATGAAGAACCATTCAAAAGAGGAAGTGAAAAGTTTTTTAATCCAAAAATAACGAAAGTACAATGTTCGATTGAGGGCAGTCCTAACCAAATCTTTTGCTAGCGGGCTTAAACCTTATCAGGATTTTGATGAAATAAGAAAACTGTTTGGAGGTGGGAGGTGTAGAAATCCCAACAGTTGACCTTGTGTCTAAAGATCTACACCTTCACAGTGTAAGACTTGATGATTATTTAACAACAAAATACGGTTTATGGATTGACCTAAGGTCAACGGAGGATAATCGGTTACATGGAAAGCGGGAGAAACTGTGAGAGACGTAATAAACATTCAAATTGATAAAGAAGAAGAAGCCGATAAACCACTTAATGCACATTTGTTTTTAATATATGATGCGCAGCTGATATTGAAGATAACAGACTAAAAGATATACAATACTAAATTATTTTTTATTTTATAAAAAGCATGTCTGTTCAGGTTTATCCAAATGTGCCTACAGAGCCACCAAAAGAAGGGATAGTAGAACCCCCAACATAAAAACCTTCAGATTAACCAACATTACACAAATGCAACAAAAACTAGAGCAGGACCTTTCAAAATACAGCAAAACCAAACGAAGGTATTCTGCTGCCTTTAATGCTGTAACATATGTTAATACTGGAACATCAACTATAAGTGCTCTATCAGCAGGAACAAGTGTAGGCTCTTAGAAAACAGGCATTAGGTGCACCCGCAGCTTTACCTCTAGGCGGTTTGTCTTTAGCTCTTGGCCTGTGTTCATTAGCTGTAAGTGTGCTGGCAAAAAATTAAAAACTAAACTCCAAAAGCACACAGCTATGGTTCAACTATAACAGCTAAACTTAGTTCGTTTAAACTGACATAAAATAAAGCGCTAGTTGACTCAAACATCACGGATGAAGAATTTAATCGTTTACAGACCGATTTTGATGACTATAAAAGACAAAAGTTTGATCTTCAAAGAAAGGCGAGGGCAAGTTTTTCTCAACAGCCAGACGCCGAGCAGATAAAAAAAGGAATGCTTAAAAAAGTAAACGAAACATTAAACTCTGTTCTAAACAGCTCACATTAACAACGCCAAAGGGTTGTTTATACTTTAGTTTATGAGTCCAAGCACAAAAAGACCGTTGATATTGATTCTGATTAAGAATTTTTTTTTAATTTAAATAAATATTTTGAGTTAGAAAAGAAACTCAACATGGATAAGATATATGAAGGACAAGGACGAATTGTTTGAAGGAATGCAAGAAAATTTATCAAGAGCACTGAATGATATTGATTTAGAAGTCATTGATCCAGCAAGCGTACGGGCAAGCGTTGGTCATGCTATTTCTCAAGTTCCGGGGTAAACTAACAATAGACCGCCAGTTAAGTAATGTTAGCTGTTTTAATCGACTATGTAACAATAAATGAAGAAAATCTAGAAGTCTGGGTCTCAACTAAACAACAGATATTCTTTCCTCTAATGACTTACGCACTGGTTGGGCAGACGAACTGCTTGCACAGTTTGACGCTGCCGCTGAAGAAGCCAAAATGAGAGGCTCTGGCTGGTCAGAGGGCGAAGTCTTAGAGATCAGATTAAAACAGTCTAAGTATTGCGCGATTGTTGGCAAGTCTTACATTCCACTACCTCGAGAGTTGGTAGCGAAAAGAGCAGTTTTAAACATAAAGAATACAGACGACAAATGTTTTATGTGGTGCGTTCTCGCAAGGCTGCATTATATCCGCAAAAACGCAGAGAGAGTGTCTAACTATCACCCGCACATCAATGATCTTAACTTTAGTGGGGTGTCCTTTCCTGTTATGTGTAGACCAAATTGGGATCAGTTTGAAGAACAAACAAACCAATAATGTTAATGTCTACACATGGGATGAGGAAACAAATCTACAACCGATTAAAGTGTCCAAGAACAGTCCAACGATTGGCGAGCCAGACAAAAGCCATGTTGACTTACTGCTGATGCTTTCACCAGCGGGGCTACCGCATTACACATTGATACGCACGATGAGTAGGACTAATGAAGCATACTACAAAAGATCATGGCAAACAAGAATTCTGCAGAAAATGTTTAACAGAATTCCATCTGTGCAAGCCGCGAGTGAACATATAAAACATTGTAAAAGTTCTGTAGACTGTAATACAGAACTAATTACGCCCCGCCAGGATCTAAAGTTAGTTTTAAGAACTGGAAACGGCTCTGCAAACAAGTCCATACGTAGTTTACGCAGACTTCGAGTCGCTTATTGTTCCTTATGAAGGCCCAACGCCACAGAAACTCCCGAAAAACAGCCTTTGTGAGTAATCATCAGATTTGTTCATTTGCCTTCATTATTGTTAGGTCGGATGGCGCTCATTCAACGCCAGAATTATACAGAGGACCAGATGCGGCTAGAAGATTTTTACAGCGCATGCAGCAAGTGCGTAATGATTGTTCTAATAATCTGAATTTATCTGAAATCATGATGGCGCCTGAAGACCAACAACAGTATAAATCAGCCACTCACTGTTGGATTTGTGGGTTTAGGCCTCTCATCAGATGCGGCGAATCCAACAGTAAGAGACCATGATCACATTAGCGGAAAGTTCAGAGGAGCTGCGCACAACAAATGCAATCTTCAACTAAAGTTTGAACCAAAGACATGGAAGCTGCCTGTATTCTTTCATAACTTGCGAGGTTACGACTCTCATCTTATAATGAAAGCAGTGGACAATGCCTTCAGGGTGTCATGCATTTCACAGTCATCAGAAAAGTACATGTGTTTCACTTTAAATAACATGTCTTTTATGACTCTATGCAGCACATGATGGGTTCATTAGAGTCGCTGGCTATGTCCTTAAAGTCCTGCCCAATAACGGAAGAATATTTTGACCCAACGCTTGTTAGAAAGGGCTTTTTCCCCTTATGAGTACATGAACAGTTGGGAAAGGTTTGATGAAGACACACTTCCACCTAAAGGCGCGTTTTTTTCAGTCTCAGAGGAAAGGACATCAGTGATTCTGATTACCACAATGCTCAAGATGCGTGGCAGAAGTTAGAGTGTAAAACGATGGGAGACTATCATGACTCATACTTGATGGCTGATGTATGTTTGTTGGCGGATATTTTTGAAAATTATAGGAAGACCTGCATGAAACATTATAGCCTAGATCCCGCGCATTACATTTCTGCGCCGGGATGAGCTGGGATGCTTTCTTAAAGTTTACTGGAGTACAGATTGATTTATTGTCAGATTTACCAATGATTCAGATGATTGAAAACGGATTGCGTGGAGGAATTAGTATGGCGTCGCATCATTACTGTAAAGCAAACAACAAATACTTGGACGACTATGATCCGAGTAAAAGGTCTAACTATCTCATGTATTTAGATGCATAACAATCTGTATGGATGGGCAATGGCGCAATCACTTCCATTACGCAACTTTAAAATGTACACAGAAGACAATCCAAAAATATTCAAAAGGCATTAAAGTGGCTGGGCAGTTTGGTGCTGATCAACAGCGCGGATTACATTCTAGAAGTTGACTTAGAATATCCTCATGAACTCCATGACCTACATATGACTACCATTAGCAGCAGAAAGTCTAAGACGAATCCAAGAGAGCCGCCTAAACTTGTGCCCAATCTTCGAGGCAAAAAAAATTATGTCTGTCATTACAGACTTCTGCAATTTTATTTAAGACATGGGTTGAAGTTGACAGCAGTTCATCGCATAATTGCTTTTGATCAAGAACAGTTCATGAAACCATACATCATGAAGAACACTGATCTCAGAACTAAATCCACAGATGCTTCAGAAAAAGACTTTTTCAAGCTGATGAACAACAGCTGTTTTGGAAGACTATGGAGAATCCGCACAAGCGTAAAGATGTCAGATTAGTCACCAGAGAGAACGAAGCAATTAAGCTGACTTCAAAACTAATTATCAGGACTTTAAAAGATTTCATGATCAGCTTTTTGGCATAATGATGAAAAAAAGAAAGTCAAATTAGACAAACCTGTATTTATTGGGTTTACCGTTTTAGAATTATCAAAGCTTTTGATGTTAGAATTTCTTTATGACTACTTTAAACCTTCGTATCCAGAGTCAGAGTACTTTACACAGATACAGATAGTTTTGTTATAGATATCCCCACTGAAGACATCTATAAAGACATGGAAACCCAAGTAGCTAAAGGGCATGCGGGATGGTATGATACATCCAATTACCCTAAAGATTCGCCTTTACATTCAATTACTAACAAGAAGGTTTTAGGAAAGATGAAGGATGAATTATCTGGAAAGGTGATTAAGGAGTTTATTGGTTTAAGGTCGAAAATGTACAGTATTTCGAGCCAGGAGAAAATCATTAAGAAAGCAAAGGGAATATCTCGCAGGGGTTGTGCAGTCAAACATATCGCATGACAACTACAAAGAAGCATTGTTTGGCAATAAGACTTTTCATCATGACAACGTAAAACTACGATCTAATCTACATGAGATCAACACAACGGTTGTAACAAAGAAGTCATTAGATAGAACAAAACACAAACGTGTGTTTGTTAATCCAGAGTTTTCATATGCAATCGGGCACTGGAGGGCCGCAAAAAACAGGGGGGTTTATATTTTTCATCAACTTTTATTATAAGATCAATCATAGCTTCATCCAATTCATTTAAATCTTTTCTATGTTTGCTTGACGCGTTCGAATTTTTTTTATTATTTCAAGATATTCTTTTTCCCAATTTGGGGGTTTGAGTTGTAGGTGATCTGGATGATTTAACATGCATTGATTAATCCCCGAAAATGTTTCTTTAATAGCATTACACGCATGAAATGATTCCCGTATCATTTTCAAGGTCTCTTCCTTTACCATTCTTGTTTCGTTCTGCACTTCCTTCTGAGCTTCCATTTTAAACTCAAATATATGTTACGTAAATTAATTAAAGCGGAACTGTGTCTGGCGGGATTATCTGCAGTTCTTCCTTCACAAAGATCTTTGAGGAGCTGGTTGTTTTGTTGTGTCAGTTTCTCGTAAATAATACACGGGCGGATTCATTTTTACAATTCTTTTTATTTCATATGGATTTAACACTCCAAAATGGATCGGTTGCCCTGATGCGAGTGTCCCTTCTGCTTCCCCGGTAAATAAAGGTACCTTACTTTTAAACCAAATGGTAAAAGTTTGCTGGATGAAGACTCTCCTTCAAACAAAATTTATTGTTTGTTTTTTGATTGCTTGTACTGGTTTTAGCCCTTTAAATTCTTCATTATTCATTGCGCGCAAAACTGAGGGCAGTCTTCTAACCCATTCTGTGTTGCGAGAATTGTCAATCAGCTCTCTGTGATATGGTAGGAGAAAAGTCTTTCGGCTAACTGTTTGTTAAAGTTTTCGACTTTAAAACCTGTGATCTGTGAACTCCTGGAATGCCTCTTTTAACGGTAACTCTATGTTTCAACAATAATTGATTCACTTGGCCTTTAAATTCTTTCCATCATCGACTTGAATCATGCGAGGGAAAGTTAGTGGGCCTCGTTGGTATATCAGTTGTATAGCGACAGCAACAGCAGAGGCACTCTTTTGTGTTAATGGTTCTGCATCTTTGTATCTTGAAGCTATGTCAATGACTGTAAGTGCGTACTTAAATCTTTTTCGTCTAATCGTATCAGAGGGTAAATATTAGAAGATCCATTTGATGGGTGTCGTTTGGAGTTGTGTTCACAAAGTGCGGTCTCTGTATTCGTCTAGGCGCAGGTAAATTAAATTTGCCAAATCGCTTGTTTAGATAACCATTCCTTTGCTGTTTGTTCCGACTCCTGCCGCTTGGCTTAGCTTTTGTATTGCTGTGATTCCCTTCCAATATCCCTTTTGGGCGAATAATAGATTTTGTTCATTTTTTTTCAGCCAATATTATGCGCAACAAAATACACGACGGTCATGCCAAAGACAATAAACCCGATTTCTTGCATCTTTTGTTTTTCTGATGGATGATAAAAGTCGCTGAATTTTGGTGGGGGCAATGTCTCAATCGGTTTGCCTGTTACAAGATAATATGTTTTATTGCTTGATCAACATCTTTAAATGTGTAAGCTGCATGCCCCTGTTTTTTCAGTTTGTTATTAAAAAAATCTAACTGTTCAATTCTCTGCTTTTCATAGGCGTCTTGTGCTGCAGCTAGTTGCTCCACAGCTTTGTTATGTCTTTTTCTCTCGCCGTCGTCCCGCAGTTTACTAAACGCGTAATTACTTCCGCTAAAAGCAAGCGCATTCACCACAGCGCCACCTATCATCATTACGAGGTGAAGCCATTTTTTATAAATGTATTTTTTATTTACATATTTATACTGTCTGGAATTATTCCTTGCTTGACTAGAAAATCTTTCGTGGCAAACGAAGCTGTAATAACAGCAATCAGCTTTGCTGAATCCTCAAAGTCTAGTTTGCCAAGATCTGCCGGTTTAATTCTTAACAAGCTTTTACCAAGCATTGTGTATCCTACACTTAACCCCCAATAACAGCAGAATGGTATACAAGGTTAGCAACAGTTTTTTCGGTGCTCATTTTTAGAAAATAAAATTAATTATAATTAATAAAAAACATGAACAGTGATGATCTACTACAGCTACAAGGCAGCCTAAACCTTCCTGAACTTATGAATGACCAGTTGATGACCAAGCTATTATGCCAAAAGGAGAGGCTGTATTCTTTGGCAGCATGTGGGAAAACAAAACAGTTCCTCGGAACTGAATTCAGCATAGAACAGATTCAACAGATGTCTCCACAAGACATTATAAAGTATCATAACAGGTATGAAGCGCAACTTGGTTCAAGAATGGGAAAAAGTGTGGGGCAAACGGTTCTTAGTTTGTACACTAAACTAGTCAGTAGATTTGCTCCCATTGATTCTGAAACAAGATCTTACGTATGATTTAACGCAAGATCCAGTTTTTAACAAAGTCATTAGAGTCTCTAGGATGTGATTTATACTACAGATTTGGAACATTGTTATCGCCATTTTAATCATGGGATTAATAACTTTTAATCATATAGATTTTGTTTCCCTTCAAAATGAACGAGCTGGAAAATCATCAGAAAACCAGAATCAGGAAACATTGAATCAGGTGGAGAAAGTAACCAAGCGAAAATCAGCAGAATCAGAAAACACTGAACCAGGTGGGGGCCAGTGAAAAGCATCCTCATCCTGGGCGTGTTAAAGCAGGAAAAAAATTAGCAGAGTGGAACAGACAAAAAAAATTAATGTTACAGAATATAAAATCATCATGAAAACATAACACCGCCAACGCCAGAACAAGTTGATTCAATGCGGCTATAAAAACTCCATGCGATTCAAGGGCCCCAAAGTCTTCATGGAATATTGAAATTAAAAAATGTTGCCATTTTTGGCGCTCTTGCTGCTGTTGGGGGCAGTTATTACGGTTATAAAATATATACACAATGGCAGCAGAAAACAAAAGCAATCAAAAAAATCTGAACCGCTAAATACAGAAAAAGACAACAGCACGCCAAAAACCGCCAAAAACAAAAGATCGTTTTGATCCATTTCAAATGGAATAATATTTTAAGAACTTAATTTTAAATTTTTTTAATAAAATAGATCATGGCGTATTATAAAATGATGAAGTCAATAAAATAAAGACATGGAGTCTATAAAAGACATTTCCATAGACCAGAATTGTAATCAATGTGGTTGCTTAGGATGTAAGAACTTCATTAAGATCTATGCTGACCGATCTCGCGCAGAAAACGCTGAGCAAGACACCTCAACGATGACGCGTTTTTTTGAGGCGTGTGTGTACTATATTAGACATTTACTATTTAAGATAAAAACATAGATTGTATTTTTTTGATAATTATAAGATAGCTTGAATAAGAACTTGGTTGTACTTAAAGGACGACTTAATTACAATCTTGAGGTAACTTAATCAAGAACTTAATTAAAAACTTAATCAAGAACTTATTAAGAACTTGAAGTAACTTAATTAAAAACTTAATTAAGAACTTGGGGTGACTTAATTAAAACTTAATTAAGAACTTGGGGTGACTTGGGGGCAGGAGTGTGTGTGGTGTACACAGAGCTTTATTATTTGTCATGTGTAACACCACTTAGTGCAGACAGTGCTTGCGTTTTTGTGATGCATTGGCTCTTTTGTTGCAAGTTCAAAGCAGCCGCCAAGTGCATTTAACTTCCTTCTCGCACAAAAAGTTTATACCACACCCCTCTCTTTTTTCATCCAGGCTTGGGACTGGCATTGGCAGAGTTAGTGTTTTTTTGTTTTTTTTAAAGTAAATACTGCTTTGGCAGAGCTTTTTAAAAGCCTGATTGAATAAAACAAGACAATTGTATAAAGTTACACCCGGCGGCCGCCTAAAAAGGCAGCCTAAAAGTTTGTAACAGGGCGTAGAAGCAGGACGCTGAAGCAGGTGAAGCGTAGACAGCAAAAGGCACGGGGCAGGAGTCCAGCAAAGTAGGCCACCGTTCACGCGCTATGAACGGCGAGCATGACGTCAAAGCAGGTGAGGTAAGAACTATTTTTAGAAAACTGTTCGGGGCTTTGTGGGGCAGGAGTCCAGCAAGTAGGCCACCGTTCAACGCGCGTGAACGGTCTATTTTTAGGCCGTGCTTTGGCAGTTGCTTCCACCATTAACAATTATGGGGATTGCTGGAGCTGCCTGTCTTGTTATGTGCGGATCTTGTTTCCAGTACTGTGCAAATTCCGGCCACTTGCAGCATGGTTTTAATTTCATTCAGCTTGCCAAAAATGAAACGAAAGGGAAGGCCTACAGCATAAAACCTTGTGTATCCAAAAAGAACACTTGCAACGGCACGTAATTTTCGTACGTGTACATCAGAATACCGGTTTTGCTTTCAACCAACAGCCCAAGTTTCCTTTGTTCTCCCTTCTTTCCTTTCATTTTCCTGCCATTGTTTACACAAATTCAAAAAGTAACAAACTGAATGTAAATTAACAAGGACTGTGCATCTTGCCTCCTCAAATTTTCATCCCTTTTTGTAGTCTTTCTACAATTTCAGCTTCATTTGCTGTTTCAGAAAATATGTGATCGTAAAAGCTTCTTAAAAATAGTGATTGAACGTCAGCCTGATTTGCCATAGATAAAACATGTAATTCTTGCGGCGTTGAAAGATCTGTTCTCCTTTTTTTGTCTCCTTTCTTTTCTTTTAACAATTGCTCAAGCTTTCTTTTAGGTTCTGTGGCAAATCCTGGGGTCCTTCCCTTTTAATCTTTTCAATTATTTCTGTCATTTTTTTAAGTAGTCTTGATTCTCTTGCAAAATTAAACATTTCTTCTTCAGTCCACAATTCCGTTGGTGTGTTGGCGGCGGTAAATGGGAGATTTTGAGCTTGTTGGAAAGTTGTAGCTAATTCCATGCTTTCCACCATGGTTTCATCCATTTCTTGAGTAATATTAGTGTCACTTCAGCACTAGTAGAAGGCATTGAAACACCACTTCCCTGACTGCCATGTTTTTTAAAACACACACAAGTTCTCTCTCCGCTCAGCCGCCTGTCAAATGTAAAATCACAAGCACAGTAATACACGTCGTGCTTGTCCAGCAGTCAGTGGAAGAATGTGTGGGGGTTAACATAGTCATGTGAGCGCTGTAAGCCTACGCTTATTGTGATTGGCCGGGCTGTAACAGCGCCATCACGCGGCAGTGTTGACGTGGCAGAGCAAATTCTAGAAGGCTGATGTAAAAATGTTGTAATCGGGCAGGCTGGGCGGGAGGGAGTGGGGTTGGGAAAAGGAGGGGCGGCAAGTATTGATTTTTTGGCCTCACAGTTGTCAGCAGGTTGAGCGACGGGCTAACTTAAAACGCAGACACTATTTTTTAAGATGACTTAACAGCAGAAAGAAACACTTTGTCAAAACTGGCTTTCAGTGGAAGACATGCAGAGAACTAATAAATAGTGTGCCTGTGTGTGTGTGCATGTGTGTGTGTGTGTGTGTGTTTATGTGTGTGTGTGTGTGTGTGTGTGTGTGTGTGTGTGTGTAAGTGTGTGTGTGGTGTGTGTGTGTGTGTGTGTGTGTGTGTGTGTGTGTGTGTGTGTGTGTGTATGTACGTGTGTGTGGGGTGTGTGTGTGTGGTGTGTGTGTGTGTGTGTGTGTGTGTGTTGTGTTGTGTGTGTGTGCATTTGCATGTGTGAGTGCGCATACGCACGTATTTTGTGAAACGCAGAACACGTATGTCTATGGCTCCAAGCTCTCTCAGCTGACACCCCACGCTGTAATTAACACACGTTAATCGGTAAGTAATCGGATAGCCTAGTGCACCTCCCTTTGTTTATGGGCGCGTTCAGTCGCGGCTGCTTTTCCCCTACGTTACTCTATGGGACGTGTTCAGCCACGGCTACTTTCCCCTACGCTACTCTCTGAAAACTTTAGTAAATTAGTATTGAAGTTTACTTGTCAGAGAACTATAAAACCTTCATTCTGGGTCACTTTCGCCCGAAACTGGTTGAGGGCGAAAGTGAGCCAGAATGAAGGTTTTATAGTTCTCTAACCTTCTTCAACAAAACCAGGGGAGAGAGGGGAGTGAGAGAGAGAGAGAGAGAGAGAGACAGACAGAGACAGAGAGAGACAGAGAGAGACAGAGAGAGAGAGACACAGAGAGAGACAGACAGAGATAGACACAGAGAGAGACAGAGACAGAGAGAGAGACAGAGAGCTTCTGAAAACCCGTCCACAATCATTGAGTGAAGGGTAGCGCGACATAACGGCCCAGTCCTTGCTGTTGTCCGTGAGGACCTGTCCCGGGCTGGCATGTTGCGCCGTCTGGTAGTGTGCGCCCGTCTGGTAGTGTAGCGCCGTCTTATGTAGTGTGCACTCTGGTAGTGTAGCGCCCAAGTCCTTGGCCGTGATATGTACCGTTGTAGTTTAGCACCAGATATTTTGTTATAGATATCCCTATGAAGATCTATAAAGACAGGGAAAACGAATAGAAAGGCTGCGGGATGTATATCATCCATTACCCTAAAGATTCGCTTTACATTCAATTACTAACAAGAAGTTTTAGAAAGAGAAGGATGAATTATCTGAAAGGTGATTAAGGAGTTTATTGGTTTAAGGTCGAAAATGTACAGTATTTCGAGCCAGGAAAATCATTAAGAAAGCAAAGGGAATATCTCGCAGCGTTGTGCAGTAAAAACATATGCATGACAACTACAAAGAAGCATTGTTTGGCAATAAGACTTTTCATCATGACAACGTAAAACTACGATCTAATCTACATGAGATCAACACAACGGTTTTGTAACAAAGAAGTCATTAGATAGAACAAACACAAAACGTGTGTTTGTTAATCCAGAGTTTTCATATGCAATCGGGCACTGGAGGGCCGCATAAACAGGGGGGTTTATATTTTTCATCAACTTTTATTATAAGATCAATCATAGCTTCATCCAATTCATTTAAATCTTTCTCATGTTTGCTTGACGCGTTCGAATTTTTTTTATTATTTCAAGATATTCTTTTTCCCAATTTGGGGGTTTGAGTTGTAGGTGATCTGGATGATTTAACATGCATTGATTAATCCCCGAAAATGTTTCCTTAATAGCATTACACGCATGAAATGATTCCCGTATCATTTTCAAGGTCTCTTCCTTTACCATCTTGTTTCGTTCTGCACTTCCTTCTGAGCTTCCATTTTAAACTCAAATAGATTTACGTAAATTAATTAAAGCGGAACTGTGTCTGGCGGGATTATCTGCAGTTCTTCCTTCACAAAAGATCTTTGAGGAGCTGGTTGTTTTAGTTGTGTCAGTTTCTCGTAAATAATACACGGGCGGATTCATTTTTACAATTCTTTTTATTTCATATGGATCACACCCCAAAACTGGATCGGTTGCCCTGATGCGAGTGTCCCCTTCTGCTTCCCCCGGCAAATAAAGGTACCTTACTTTTCAAACCAAACGGTAATAGTTTGCTGGATGAAGACTCTCCTTCAGCAACATTTATTGTTTTTTTTTGATTGCTTGTACTGGTTTTAGCCCTTTAAATTCTTCATTATTCATTGCGCGCAAAACTGAGGGCAGTCTTCTAACCATTCTGTGTTGCGAGAATTGTCAATCAGCTCTCTGTGATACTGGTAGGAGAAAAGTCTTTCGGCTAACTGTTTGTTAAAGTTTTCGACTAAAGCCTGTGATCTGTGAACTCCCGGAATGCCTCTTTTAACGGTAACTCTATGTTTCAACAATAATTGATTCACTTGCCTTTAAATTCTTTTCCATCATCGACTTGAATCATGCGAGGGAAAGTTAGTGGGCCTCGTTGGTATATCAGTTGTATAGCGACAGCAATAGCAGAGGCACTTTTTGTGTTAATGGTTCTGCATCTTTGTATCTTGAAGCTATGTCAATGACTGTAAGTGCTCTTAAATCTTTTTCGTCTAATCGTATCAAGGAAAATTAGAAACCCTTTTGGATGGGGTCTTTTGGGATTTGTTCAAAATGCGGTTCTCTGTTTTTTTCCCTTAAGGGCGGGTTTAAAAAAATTGCCAAATCGTTTGTTTAGAAAACCTTTTTCCTTTGTTTTTTGTTAAACCAAACTCCGGGCCGTTTGGGTTTTTACTTTTGTATTTTGGGGTTTTCCCTTCCAATTTTTTTGGGGGGAATAATAGATTTTTTTCTTTTTTTTAAAGCCAATTTTATGGAAACAAAATACACGAGGGTCATCCAAAAGACAATAAACCCGTTTTCTTGCATCTTTTTTTTTTTTGAGGGGATGATAAAAGTCGCTAATTTTTTGGTGGGGGGAAATGTCTAAGGGTTTGCCTGTTAAAAGATAAATTTTTTTTATTGCTTGATAAACATCTTTAAATTTTTAAAGCTGCATCCCCCGGGTTTTTTCAGTTTTTTATTAATAAAATCTAATGTTAAATTCCCCTTTTTTTCATAGGCGTCTTTGTGGCGTTTGTTGTTTTCCAAGCTTTGTTATGTTTTTTTTTCTTCCCGTCTCCCGAGTTTACAAAAGCGTAAATACTTCCCTAAAAGCAAGGGGCTTTTCCCCCCAGCCCCAACCTTCATCATTACGAGTGAACCCTTTTTTTTATAAATGTATTTTTTTTTCCTTATTTATACTGTCGGAATTATTCCTTGCTTGGGTAAAAATCTTTCGTGGCAAAAGAAGCCCGAATAAAGCCAAAAGCTTTGCTGAAAACCCCAAAATCCCAGTTTGCCAAGATCTCCGGTTTTTTTTTTTAAAACTTTTTCCAAGCTTGTGTATCCTACACTTAACCCCCCAAAAACAGAAAAAAGGTATCAAGGTTAGCAACCAAATTTTTTTTGGTGCTCCTTTTTTAAAAAATAAAAAAAATTATAATTTTAAAAAAAACATAACAGGATGATCTACTACAGCTACAAGGGGGGCTAAACCTTCCTTAAATTATGAAAAGACCAAGTTGATGACCCCGCTATTTTGCCCAAAAAGGGGGAGGTGTATTCTTTGGCAGCATGTGGGAAAACCCAAAAAAATTCCCCCGGAATTTAATTCCCGCATAGAACAGATTCAACAGATGTCCCACAAGAATTTTTAAAGTACTAACAGGTATGAAGCGCAATTGGGTTTAAGAATGGAAAAAGTGGGGGAAAAAAACGGTTCTTAGTTTTTACACAAAATAGTCAGTGTTTTTGCCCCCCATTGTTTGAACAAGTTTAGTATGTTTAAAAAGCAAGATAGTTTTAACAAAAGTTTTTAGAGTCTTAGGATGTGATTTACAAATTTTTTGGCATTGTTTTCGCTTATTGGGGTTTTTTTAATAAATTTTAATCATTAGATTTTGTTTCCCTTCAAAATGAACGGTGGAAAACATCAGAACCAAAAATCGGGAAAAAATTGAATCAGGTGGAGAAAGTAACCAACCCCAAAAAATCAGCGAATCAGAAACACAAAACCAGGTGGGGGCCGTGAAAAGATCCTATCGGGCGTGTTAAAGGGAAAAAAAAAATTGCAGGGGGAAACAGAAAAAAAAATTTGTTACGAATATAATCATCATGAAAACATAACACCCCCAAAAGCCCAAAAACAAGTTGATTCAATCCCGGCTATAAAAACCCCATGCGATTTCAAGGGCCCCAAAGTTTTATGGAATATTGAATTTAAAATGTTGCCTTTTTTGGCGCTTTTGCTGCTGTTGGGGGCGTTATTACGGTTATAAAAATATATACCGGGCAGCAGAAACAAAGCAACAAAAATCTGCCGAAAATACAAAAAAAGAAACGACCCCAAAACCCCAAAAACAAAAGTCGTTTTGTCCATTTCAATGGAATAATATTTTAAGAACAAAAATTTTAAAATTTTTTTTAAATAAAAAATGTCTGGGTATTATAAAATGTGAAGTCAATAAATAAAGACATGGGTCTAAAAAAGCTTTCCTGCGTTTGAATCAATGGGGTTTGTTAGGATGTAAAAACTTCTTAAGATCTATGCTGACCGTCTCGCGCAGAAAACGTGAGAAGACCCCTAAACGATGAGGTTTTTGGAGGCGTGTGTGTTTTTTTGACATTTATTTTAGATAAAAACATAGTTTGTATTTTTTTGATAATTTTAAGGATAGCTTGTAGAATTGGTTGTATTTAAAAGGCGGACTTAATTACAATTTTGAGGTAACTTAAAAAAGAACTTAATTAAAAACTTAATCAAGATTATAAGAACTTGAAGTAATTTAAATTTAAAAAACTTTTTTAAGTTTGGGGGTGACTTTTAAAAAAACTTA
Organism: Conus ventricosus; assembly: GCA_018398815.1. NCBI lineage: Eukaryota > Metazoa > Mollusca > Gastropoda > Neogastropoda > Conidae > Conus > Conus ventricosus. Next base: position 20,843 of record JAFLJL010015460.1, read on the forward strand.
TTAAGAATTGGGGTGCTTGGGGGCAGGGTTTTGTGTGGTGTACCGGAGCTTTATTTTTGTCTGTGTAACCCCTTAGGAAAGACAGTGCTTCGTTTTTGTGATGTTTGGCTTTTTTGTTGCAAGTTCAAAGCGCCGCCAGTCATTATTTCCCTTCTCGCACAAAAAATTTATCCACACCCCCCTTTTTTTTCTCCAGGTTGGGACTGGCTTTGGGCAGAGTTAGTTTTTTTTTTTTTTTTTTAAAAAAAGTAAATTTTTAAACTGCTTTGCAGAGCTTTTTTTTTAAAAAAAAAGCCTGATTGAATAAAAACAAAAATTGAAAAAGACAACCCCCCGGCCCCCCCGGCCGCCAAAACCCCCACCTAAAGGAACGGGGCGTAGAAGCAGGACGCGAAAACGGTGAACGTAGACCAAAGGGGGGAAGGAGTCCAGAAAGAGGCCCCGTTCACGCGCATAAACGGCAAAAGCTGACGCAACAGGTGGGTAAAAAAATTTTTTAGAAAATGTTCGGGGCTTTGTGGGGGGGGGTCAGAAGTGGCCCCGTTCACGCGCCCGGGTTTACGGTTTCCTTTTTTTGGCCCTGCTTTGGGAGTTGCTTCCACTTAAAAATTTGGGGATTTTGGGCTGGTGTCATTGTTTTTTGCGGTTGTTTCCCGTACTGTGCAAAAACCGGGCCCTTTCGCTGGGGTTTTAAATTTATTAGGCTTGCCAAAAAAGAACGAAAAAGGGGAAAGGGTACAGCATAAAACCCTTTTGTATCCAAAAAAAACATTGCAACCCGGGACGTAATTTTTGTAGTGTACTCGAATACCCGGTTTTTGCTTCAACCAAACGCCAAGTTTCCCTTTTTTTCCCTTCTTTCCTTTCATTTTTGCATTGTTTCCAAATTCAAAAAATAACCAAATGAATGTAAATTAACAAGGACGTGCATTTGCTCCTCAAATTTCTCATCCCTTTTTTTTTTTGTCTTTCTACAATTTCAGCTTCTTTTTTTGTTTCGAAAAAAAGTGATCAGTAAAAGCTTCTCTAAAAAAAAGCTGATTGAAGTCGCCTGATTTGCCCTAAAATAAGATGTATTTTGCGGCGTTGAAAAATTGTTCTCCCCTTTTTTTTTCCCTTTTTTTTTTTTAACAATTTCTAAGCTTTTTTTAGGGTTTGTGGCAAATCCTGGGGTCCTTTCCCTTTTATTTTTTTCAATTTTTTCTGTCTTTTTTTTTTTGTGTTTGATTCTCTTGCAAAATAAAAAATTTTTTTTTTTAGTCCCCAATTCGTTTGGGGTTGGCGGCGGTTTTTGGGGTTTTTTTTCTTGTTTGGAAAAAAGTAGTTAAAATTCCCTGCTTTCCACATGGTTTCATCCATTTTTTGAGTTATATTAGTGTCATTTTCCCGACGTAGAAAAATTGAAAAACCCCCTTCCCTGACTCGCCATGTTTTTTTCAACAACAAATTTTTCTCTCCGCTCAGCCCGCCCCGTCAATGTAAAATCACAGCAAGTAAACACGTCGTTTGCAGCAGTCGTGGAGAATGGTGGGGGGTTTAACTAGTCATGTGACGCTGTAAGCCTACGTTAATTTCTGTTGGGGGCTGTTTAACAGCGCCATCCGCGGCGTGTTGGTGGCGAGCAAATTCTAAAAAGGGGTGATGTAATATGTTGTAAACGGGCGGCTGGGCGGGGGGTGGGGTGAAAAAGGGGGGGGCGGCAGTATTGTTTTTTGGCCTCACGTTTGCAGCGGTTGAGCGAGGGCTAACTTAAAAACGCGACCATTTTTTTTAAAAATGACTTTAAAAGCGAAAGAAAACTTTGTCAAAACTGGTTTCGTGGAAGACATGCGAGAACTAATAAATGTGTCTGTGTGTGTGTGTGTGTGTGTGTGTGTGGTTTTTGTGTGGGGTGGTGTGTGTGTTGTGTGTTGTGTTGTAATGTGTTTTGGTGTTGTGTGTGGTGTGTGTGGTTTTGTGTGTGTGTGTGTGTGTGTGTATGTAGTGTTGTTGGTGTGTGTGTGGTGTGGTGTGTGTGTGTGTTGGTGTGTGTGGGGTGTGTGATTTGCTGTGTGAGTGCGCATACGCAGATTTTGTGAAACGCAGAACGTTGTCTATGGCTCAAGCTCTCTCGCTGCACCCCCACGTGTAATTAAAACACCGTTAAACGGGAATAATCGGTTGCCCAGGCACCTCCTTTTTATAGGGGGGTTTCAGTCGCGGTGCTTTTCCCCCTTTATGGGACGTGTTCAGCCACGGTACTTTCCCCCACGTTCTCTGAAAACTTTTGTAATTAGTATTGAAGTTTATTTTCAGAGAATATAAAACCTTCATCTGGGTCACTTTCGCCCCGAAATGGTTTAGGGGGAAAAATGAGCAGAATGAAGGTTTTATAGTTCTTAACCCTTTTTCAACAAAAAACCGGGGGAGAGGAGAGTGAGAGAGGAGGAGAGAGAGAGACAGACGAGCAGGGAGCAGAGAGGACAGAGGGGAGAACAGAGGAGACGACGAGTAGCCAGGGAGACAGAGACAGAGGGGAAGAGAGCTTCTGAAACAACGGGGTTCCACAAAAACCTTTGGTGGAAGGGTTTAGGGGCCCCCGGAATTTTTAACCCCCCTGCCCCTTGTTTTTTTGGTCGGGGAGGCCCCTTTTTTCGGTCTGGATTTTTTGCGCCCGTCTGGTTGTGTAGCGCCCGTCTGGTAGTGTAGCGCCCGTCTGCTATGTAGTGTAGCACCCGTCTGGTAGTGTAGCGCCCGTCTGGTATATAGTGTAGCGCCCGTCTGGTAGTTTAGCGCCCGTCTGGTATATAGTGTAGCGCCCGTCTGGTAGTTTAGCACCAGTCTGGTATATAGTGTAGCGCCCGTCTGGTATGTAGTGTAGCGCCCGTCTGGTAGTGTAGCGCCCGTCTGGTATGTAGTGTAGCGCCCGTCTGGTCGTGTAGCGCCCGTCTGATAGTTTGTAGCGCCCGTCTAGTATGTAGTGTAGCGCCCGTCTGGTATGTAGTGTAGCGCCTGTCTGGTATGTAGTGTAGTGCCCCTCTGGTAGTGTAGCGCCCGTCCGGTATGTAGTGTAGCGCCCGTCTGGGATGTAGTGTAGCGCCCGTCTGCTAGTGTAGTGCCGTCTGGTAGTGTAGCGCCCGTTGGTATGTAGTGTAGCGCCCGTGTGGTATGTAGTGTAGCGCCCGTCTGGTAGTGTAGTGCCCGTCTGGTAGTGTAGCGCCCGTCTGGTATGTATGTAGCGCACATCTGGTATGTAGTGTAGCGCCCGTCTGGTATGTAGTGTAGCGCCCGTCTGGTAGTGTAGCCCGTCGGGTATGTAGTGTTAGAGCGCGTCTGGTATGTTAGTGTAGCGCCGTCTGGTAGTGTAGCTCCCGTCTGGTAGTGTAGCGCCCGTCTGTTAGTGTAGCGCCCGTCTGGTATGTAGTGTAGCGCCCGTCTGGTAGTGTAGCTCCCGTCTGATATGTAGTGTAGCGCCCGTCTGGTAGTGTAGCGCCCGTTGATATGTAGTGTAGCGCCCGTCTGCTATGTAGTGTAGCGCCCGTCTACTATGTAGTGTAGCGCCCGTCTGGTAGTTGTAGCGCCCGTCTGGTAGTGTAGCGCCCGTCTGGTATGTAGTGTAGCGCCCGTCTGGTATTAGTGTAGCGCCCGTCTGGAATGTAGTGTAGCGCCCGTCTGGTAGTGTAGCACCCGTCTGCTATGTAGTGTAGCCCCCGTCTGGTAGTATAGCACCCGTCTAGTATATAGTGTAGCGACCGTCTGGTATGTAGTGTAGCGCCCGTCTGGTATGTAGTGTAGCACCCGTCTGGTAGTGTAGTGCCCGTGTGGTATGTAGTGTAGCGCCGTTTTGGTATGTATTGTAGCGCCCGTCTGGTAGTTTTGTGCCCCTCTGGTATGTAGTGTTGCGCCCGTCTGGTATTTAGTGTAGTGCCCGTCTGGTATGTTGTGTAGTGCCCGTCTGGTATGTAGTGTAGCGCCTGTCTGGTAGTGTAGCACCCGTCTGGTATGTAGTGTAGCGCCCGTCTGGTAGTGTAGCACCGTCTGGTATGTAGTGTAGGAGCCCGTCTGGTAGTGTAGTGCCCGTCTGGTATGTAGTGTAGCCCCCGTCTGGTATGTAGTGTAGAGCCCGTCTGGTAGTGTTAGTGCCCGTCTGGTATGTAGTGTAGCCCCCGTCTGGTATGTAGTGTAGCCCCCGTCTGGTATGTAGTGTAGTGCCCGTCTGGTATGTAGTGTAGTGCCCGTCTGCTATGCAGTGTAGCGCCCGTCTGGTAGTGTAGCGCCCGTCTGGTATGTAGTGTAGCGCCTGTCTTGTGGGTAGCACTCGTCTGATATGTATGTATTGCCCGTCTAGTATGTAGTGTAGCGCCCGTCTGGTAGTGTAGCGCCCGTCTGCTATGTAGTGTAGCGCCCGTCTGGTAGTGTAGCGCCCGTCTGGTATGTAGTGTAGCGCCCGTCTGGTATGTAGTGTAGTGCCCGTCTGGTATGTAGTGTAGCGCCCGTCTGGTATGTAGTGTAGTTGCCCGTCTGGTAGTGTAGCTCCGTCTGGTTGCAACGCCCGTCTGGTAGTGTAGCGCCCGTCTGGTATGTAGAGTAGCGCCCGTCTGGTATGTAGTGTAGCGCCCGTCTGGAAGTGTAGTGTAGTGCCCGTCTGGTAGTGTAGCGCCCGTCTGGTAGTGTACGCCCGTCTGGTAGTGCAACGCCCGTTTTGGTATGTAGTGTAGCGCCCGTCTGGTAGTGTAGCGCCCGTCTGCTATGTAGTGTAGCGCCCGTCTGGTATGTAGTGTAGCGCCCGTCTGGTTGTGTAGCGCCCGTTGGTATGTAGTGTAGCGCCCGTCTGGTATGTAGTGTAGCGCATGTCTTGTATGAAGTGTAGCGCCCCGTCTGGTATGTAGTGTAGCGCCCGTCTGGTAGTGTAGCACCCTCTGGTATGTAGTGTAGCGCCCGTCTGGTAGTGTAGCACTCATCTGGTATGTAGTGTAGCGCCCCTTTGGTAGTGTAGTGCCCGTCTGGTATGTAGTGTAGCGCCCGTCTGGTATGTAGTGTAGTGCCCGTCTGGTATGTAGTGTAGTGCCCGTCTGCTATGTAGTGTAGCGCCCGTCTGGTAGTGTAGCGCCCGTCTGGTATGTAGTGTAGCGTCCGTCGGTAGTGTAGCGCCCGTCTGGTATGTAGTGTAATGCCGTCTGGTATGTAGTGTAGCGCCCGTCTGGTAGTGTAGCGCCCGTCTGCTATGTAGTGTAGCGCCCGTCTGGTAGTGTAGCATCCGTCTGGTATGTAGTGTAGCGCCCGTCTGGTATGTAGTGTAGTGCCCGTCTGGTATGTAGTGTAACGCCCGTCTGGTATGTAGTGTAGCGCCCACCTGGTAGTGTAGCGCCCTCTGGTATGTAATGTAGCGCCGTCTGGTAGTGCAACGCCCGTCTGGTAGTCTAGCGCCCGTCTGGTATGTAGTGTAGCGCCCGTCTGGTAAGTAGTGTAGCGCCCGTCTGGTAGTGTTGTGTAGTGCCCCTCTGGTAGTGTAGCGCCCGTCTGGTAGTGTAGCGCCCGTCTGGTAGTGCAACGCCCGTCTGGTATGTAGTGTAGCACCCGTCTGGTAGTGTAGCGCCCGTCTGCTATGTAGTGTCACGCCCGTCTGATAGTGCAATGCCCGTCTGGTATGTAGTGTAGCGCCCGTCTGTTAGTGTAGCGCCCGTCTGGTATGTAGTGTAGCGCCCGTCTGGTATGTAGTTTTAGCGCATGTCTTGTATGAAGTGTAGCGCCCGTCTGGTAGTGTAGCGCCCGTCTGGTACTGTAGCACCCGTCTGGTAGTGTAGTGTAGCGCCCGTCTGCTATGTAGTGTAGCGCCCGTCTGGTAGTGTAGCGCCCGTCTGGTAGTGTAGCGCCCGTCTGGTATGTCGTGTAGCGCCCGTCTGGTAGTGTAGCGCCCGTCTGGTAAGTAGTGTAGCGCCCGTCTGGTAGTGTAGCGCCCGTCTGGTAGTGTAGCGCCCGTCTGGTATGTAGTGTAGCGCCCGTCTGGTATGTAGTGTAGCGCCCGTCTGGTAGTGTAGCGCCCGTCTTGTAGTGTAGCGCCTGTCTCATAGTGTAGCGCCCCTCTGGTATGTAGTGTAGCGCCCGTCTGGTATGTAGTGTAGCGCCCGTCTGGTAGTGTAGCGCCCCTCTGATAGTGTAGCGCCCGTCTGGTATGTAGTGTAGCGCCCGTCTGGTAGTGTAGCGCCCGTCTGGTATGTAGTGTAGCGCCCGTCTGGTATGCAGTGTAACGCCCGTCTGGTAGTGTAGCGCCCGTCTAGTATGTAGTGTAGCGCCCGTCTACCATGTAGTGTAGCGCCCGTCTGGTAGTGTAGTGCCCGTCTGGTAGTGTAGCGCCCGTCTGGTATGTAGTGTAGCTCCCGTCTATTATGTTAGTGTAGCGCCCGTCTGGTAGTGTAGTGCCTGTCTGGTAGTGTACGCCCATCTGGTATGTAGTGTAGCGCCCGTCTGGTATATAGTGTGGCGCCCGTCTGGTAGTGTAGCGCCCGTCGGTTATGTAGTGTAAACCCGTCTGGTAGTGTAGCGCCCGTCTGGTAGTTTAGCGCCCGTTCTGGTAGTGTAGCGCCCCTCTGGTAGTAGTGTAGTGCCCGTCTGGTAGTGTAGCGCCTGTCTGATATGTAGTGTAGCGCCCGTCTGGTAGTGTAGCACCCGTCTGCTATGTAGTGTAGCGCTTGTCTGGTATGTATGTAGCGAACGTCTGCTATGTAGTGTACCCGCCCGTCTGCTATGTAGTGTAGCGCCCGTCTGCTATGTAGTGTAGCGCCCATATGTAGTATAGCGCCCCTCTCCTATGTATATAGCGCCCGTGTGCTATGTAGTGTAGCGCCCATCTGCTAGCGCCCTCTGCTATGTAGTGTAGCGCCCGTTGCTATGTAGTGTAGCGCCCGTCTGGTAGTGTAGCGCCCGTCTGCTATGTAGTGTAGCGCCCGATCTGGTAGTGTAGCGCCCGTCTGGTATGTAGTGTAGCGCCCGTCTGGTAGTGTATCGCGCCCGTCTGGTATGTAGTGTAGCGCCCGTCTGCTATGTAGTGTAGCGCCCGTCTGCTATGTAGTGTACGCCCGTCTGCTATGTAGTGTAGCGCCCGTCTGCTATGTAGTGTAGCGCCCGTCTGGTAGTGTAGCGCCCGTCTGGTATGTAGTGTAGCGCCCGTCTGGTAGTGTAGCGCCCGTCTGGTATGTAGTGTAGCCCCGTCTGGTAGTGTAGCGCCCGTCTGGTATGTAGTGTAGCGCCCGTCTGGTATGTAGTGTAGCGCCCGTCTGGTAGTGTAGTGCCCGTGTGGTATGTAGTGTTGCGCCCGTCTGGTATGTAGTGTAGCGCCTGTCTGGTAGTGTAGTGCCCATCTAGTATGTAGTGTAGCGCCCGTCCAGTAGGTAGTGTAGTGCCCGTCTAGTATGTAGTGTAGTGCCCGTCTAGTATGTAGTGTAGCGCCCGTCTGGTAGTGTAGCGCCCGTCTGGTATGTAGTGTTAGCGCACGTCTGGTAGTGTAGCGCCCGTCTGGTATGTAGTGTAGTGCCCCTCTGGTATGTAGTGCCGTCTGGTATGTAGTGTAGCGCCCGTCTGGTATGTAGTGTAGTGCCCATCTGGTATGTAGGGTAGTGCCCGTCTGCTATGTAGTGTAGCGCCCCCTCTTGTAGTGTAGCGTCCGTCTGGTATGTAGTGTAGCGCCCGTCTTGTAGTGTAGCGCCCGTCTGGTATGTAGTGTAGCGCCCGTCTGGTATGTAGTGTAGTGCCCGTCTGGTATGTAGTGTAGCGCCCGTTTTGTATGTAGTGTAGCGCCCGTCTGGTATGTAGTGTAGCGCCCGTCTGGTAGTGTAGCGCCCGTCTGGTAGTCTAACGCCCGTCTGGTATGTAGTGCAGCGCCCGTCTGGTATGTAGTGTAGCGCCCGTCTGGTATATAGTGTAGCGCCCGTCTGGTATGTAGTGTAGCGCCGTCTGGTAGTGTAGCGCCGTTGGTATATAGTGTAGCGCCCGTCTGTATTGTAGTGTAGCGCCCGTCTGGTAGTGTAGCGCCCCTCTGTATGTAGTGGGAGCGCCCGTCTGGTAGTGCAACGCCCATTTTGGTAGTGTAGCACCCGTCTGGTATGTTGTAGTGTAGCCCCCATCTGGTATGTAGTGTAGCGCCCGTCTGGTAAAGTAGTGTAGCGCCGTCTTGTAGTGTAGCCCGTCTGGTAGTGTAGCAAACCCCTCTGTAGTGTAGTGTAGCGCCGTCTGCTATGTAGTGTAGCGCCCGTCTGGTAGTGTAGCGCCCGTGTGGTAGTGTAGCGCCGGTCTGGTAGTGTAGCGCCCGTCTGGTATGTAGTGTAGTGCCCGTCTGGGTATGTAGTGTAGTGCCCCCGTCTGGTAGTGTAGTGCCCGTCTGATATGTAGTGTAGCGCCTGTCTGGTAGTGTAGCGCCCGTCTGGTATGTAGTGTAGCGCCCGTCTGGTAGTGTAGCGCCCGTCTGATATGTAGTGTAAGCGCCCGTCTGGTAGTGTAGCGCCGTCTGGTAGTGTAGCACCCGTCTGGTAGTGTAGCGCCCGTCTGATATGTAGTGTAGCGCCCGTCTGGTAGTGTAGGCCCGTTGATATGTAGTGTAGC
>JAFLJL010015461.1:0-24249 GCA_018398815.1 Conus ventricosus
CACATGAACAAATCCACATGGTCATCATTACCTTCACCATCATCAGCACACACTTCACACATGGTCATCATTACCTTCATCATCATCAGCACACACATCCACACATGGTCATCATTACCTTCACCATCATCAGCACACACATCCACACATGGTCATCATTACCTTCACCATCATCAGCACACACATCCACACATGGTCATCATTACCTTCATCATCATCAGCACACACATCCACACATGGTCATCATTACCTTCATCATCATCAGCACACACATCCACACATGGTCATCATTACCTTCACCATCATCAGCACACACATCCACACATGGTCATCATTACCTTTATCATCATCAGCACACACATCCACACACGGTCATCATTACCTTCACCATCATCAGCACACACATGGTCATCATTACCTTTATCATCATCATCAGCACACACATCCACACATGGTCATTACCTTCACCATCATCAGCACACACATCCACACATGGTCATCATTACCTTCATCATCAGCACACACATCCACACATGGTCATCATTACTTTTATCATCATCATCAGCACACACATCCACACATGGTCATCATTACCTTCACCATCATCAGCACACACATGGTCATCATTACCTTTATCATCATCATCAGCACACACATCCACACATGGTCATTACCTTCACCATCATCATCAGCACACACATCACACATGGTCATCATTACCTTTATCATCATCATCAGCACACACATCCACACATGGTCATTACCTTCACCATCATCATCAGCACACACATCCACACATGGTCATCATTACCTTCACCATCATCAGCACACACATCCACACATGGTCATCATTACCTTCATCATCATCATCAGCACACACATCCACACATGGTCATCATTACCTTCATCATCATCATCAGCACACACATCCACACATGGTCATCATTACCTTCACCATCAGCAGCACACACATCCACACATGGTCATCATTACCTTCACCATCAGCAGCACACACATCCACACATGGTCATCATTACCTTCACCATCAGCAGCACACACACCCATTCATGGTCATCATCACCACCATCATCATCAGTACATACATCCACACATGGTCATCATCACCACTATGATCATCAGTACATGGTCATCATCACCACTATGATCATCAGTACATACACACATGGTCATCATCACCACTATGATCATCAGTACATACACACATGGTCATCATCACCACTATGATCATCAGTACATACACACATGGTCATCATCACCACTATCATCATCAGTACATACACACATGGTCATCATCACCACTATCATCATCAGTACATACATCCACACATGGTCATCATCACCACTATCAACATCAGTGCATACATATATAAACCATGGTCATCATCGCCACTATGATCATCAGTACATACACACATGGTCATCATCACCACTATGATCATCAGTACATACATATATAAACACATGGTCATCATCGCCACTATCATCAGTACATACATATATAAACACATGGTCATCATCACCACTATCATCAACAGTACAGACATATATATAAACACATGGTCACCATCACCACTATCACCATCAGCACTCATATCTCAACGGCGGTGTTCCCAGGTTTTAACTTTGGGTCCTGTCAACACATTAAGCCACTCTGAAGATAAAACCTGGCCACAACCTGTGACTTTTTTATGCACATTCTAGCTTCAATGTCAGGGACAGCAGACAGGCCAATCCTTGACCTTAGAACCAGAAGCAGTTCTTTCACAGAGATGGGAAGCTGTTCGGAGACAGGTCCCAGATCATTCTTTCCTCAAACAAGATGGTAAACAAAGGCAATCCTCATTTTGTGAGTTACAGAACTTATGATAGGCCACCGACTACCAGAATGTTACACATTATAACTTTAATGGAAAAATCATCTGTGTCTTGATAGTGCCTTGGTCATGGACATGGACAGTTTTTGCATTTCAGAATTCAGTGAAATGAAAAAAAAAGGACAAAAAAAACCCCCCCCCCCCCCCACCCCCCCCCCCCCTTCCTGTAGAAATCTACAAGCACCATGCAAGAAAAATCTGTTCAGCATTTTAACAATCAAGCATAATAAACTTTGAAATGATGCCCATCTTTGGGTCATTTTATACAAAACACAGTCTGCTGAATTTTACTGTATACTTAAGTATGGCATCATGGAACGGCAACAAATGCTGTAAGCCTTCCTTGAGTTACAGCTGGACTGAACAGCTAGACTGGACAGTTGTCACCAAAATTACATTTTAAAGCCCTTATCCACCATTTCTCATTGTCTACATGCACACTAACATAATGTGCATGTGTTTGTAGGCGTATATGTGTGTGTACATATGTGCACATTTACCTTTGCGCCTTCAAATACACCGCAATCCATGAGCCATATACAAATCATAGTTCCTGTTCTGCCCTTGCCTCCCTTGCAGTGAATGGCGATCACATTGCTGGGGTCAGCCTCCATCCATTCCCGAGCGTTATCACAGAACGACAGCATCTCCCTGACCACAAACACAGCAGCTGACATGACACACTGATTCACAGCATGACACATTGGCTTCACAACATGACATACTGGCTTAACATGACACTTCATGACACATTGGCTTCACAACATGACATATTGGCTTAACATGACACTTCATGACACATTGGCTTCACAATATGACATATTGGCTTAACATGACACTTCATGACACACTGGCTTCACAACATGACATACTGGCTTAACATCACACTTCATGACACATTAGCTTCACAACATGACATACTGGTTTCACAACATGACACTTCATTACACACTGACTTCACAGCATGACTTCATGACACATTAGCTTCATAGCATGACATACTGGCTTCACAAAATGACACACTGGCTTCACAACATGACACATTAGCTTCACAACACGACACACTGGCTTCACAACATGACACATTGGCTTCACAACATGACACTTCATGACACATTGACGTCACAACATGACACATTGGTTTCACAACTCGACACTTCAGCTTCACAACATGACACATTGGCTTCACAACATGATACATTGGCTTCACAACATGACACATTGGCTTCACAGCATGACACTTTATGACACACTGGCTCGGCTTGTTGCACCACTCTCAGAGTTGTTCACATGTGTGTGTTGTCACCATGGTCAGAGTTGTTCACATGTGTCTGCTGTTGTCACCATGGTCAGAGTTGTTCACATGTGTGTGCTGTTGTCACCACGGTCAGAGTTGTTCACAGGTGTATTGTCACCACGGTCAGAGTTGTTCACATGTGTGTGCTGTTGTCACCACGGTCAGAGTTGTTCACATGTGTATTGTTGTCACCATGGTCAGAGTTGTTCACATGTGTGTGCTGTTGTCACCACGGTCAGAGTTGTTCACATGTGTGTGCCGTTGTCACCATGGTCAGAGTTGTTCACATGTGTGTGGTGTTGTCACCATGGTCAGAGTTGTTCACATGTGTGTGCTGTTGTCACCACGGTCAGAGTTGTTCACATGGGTGTGCTGTTGTCACCACGGTCAGAGTTGTTCACATGTGTGTGCTGTTGTCACCATGGTCAGAGTTGTTCACATGTGTATTGTCACCACGGTCAGAGTTGTTCACATGTGTATTGTTGTCACCACTGTCAGAGTTGTTCACATGTGTGTGCTGTTGTCACCATGGTCAGAGTTGTTCACATGTGTGTGCTGTTGTCACCATGGTCAGAGTTGTTCACATGTGTGTGCTGTTGTCACCATGGTCAGAGTTGTTCACATGTGTGTGCTGTTGTCACCATGGTCAGAGTTGTTCACATGGGTGTGGTGTTGTCACCACTCTGAGTAGTTCACATGGGTGTGGTGTTGTCACCACTCAGAGTTGTTCACATGTGTGTGCTGTTGTCACCACGGTCAGAGTTGTTCACATGTGTATTGTTGTCACCCTGGTCAGAGTTGTTCACATGTGTGTGCTGTTGTCACCATGGTCAGAGTTGTTTACATGTGTGTGCTGTTGTCACCATGGTCAAGAGTTGTTCACATGCGTATTGTTGTCACCATGGTCAGAGTTGTTCACATGTGTGTGCTTTACACTTGGGAAGGCGTATGTCAAGAGTGATCTTTTACTTCTATTGGTCTTTACACTTGAGAGGGCAGATGTCATTTAAGCCCATTTACTTCTACTGGTCTTTACACTTGAGAGGGCAGATGTCATTTAAGCCCATTTACTTCTACTGGTCTTTACACTTGAGAGGGCAGATGTCATTTAAGCCCATTTACTTCTACTGGTCTTTACACTTGAGAGGGCAGATATCATTTAAGCCCATTTACTTCTACTGGTCTTTACACTTGAGAGGGCAGATGTCATTTAAGCCCATTTACTTCTACTGGTCTTTATGCTTGAGAGGGCGGTTGTCATTTAAGCCCATTTACTTCTACTGGTCTTTATACTTGAGAGGGCGGTTGTCATTTAAGCCCATTTACTTCTACTGGTCTTTACACTTGAGAGGGCGGATGTCATTTAAGCGCATTCACTTCTACTGGTCTTTACACTTGGAAAGGCGGATGTCATTTGAGCCCATTTACTTCTACTGGTCTTTACACTTGGGGAAAATGGATGTCATTTAAGCCCATTTACTTCTACTGGTCTTTACACTTGGGAAGGCGGATGTCATTTGAGCCCATTTACTTTTTCTGGTCCCTTCATTTTCGTGGAAACATTATTAGCAGCCATTTACATCTAGTCTCTTCATTTTTGAGGACATGTGATTAGTGACAATTGACTTCTCCTGCTCCCTTCAACTTTGTTGGCATATCACTGCCTGGTTTGCCTGCGCCAACTTGATCAAAGGTACCAGCCGCCGTGGCGAAGTGGTTAGCGTCGCGGACTCCCGGCTGGGAGGTCGTGGGTTCGAATCCCATCAGAAGTCATGTGGGTTTTTCTGCCCCGACCGGCTTCTACCCAGAGTTGAGTTTGCTGTGGACTCAGTTGGGAAGACTGGGACCACACAGTCGAGTTTCATCCACTTAATGGATGCGTTTCTGAGAGTGTTGCTCAAATTTCCTGACCAACACTGCAGGTGCATGTATCTCTCGGGCCTGGTTGACGCCGGGATATATTATGAAAGGAAGCGTAGAGTACAGCCCTGTCATGTAGTCTCAGACCGAAATGGAATTCCGTAGCATCATCTTAATCATCCTCATCCTCATCTATCAGCATTAAAAAAATGTCTCAAATTCTGTGGCCCTTCATGCCCTGCTCTCATGGTGACCTCAGTTTCGATGTCCTCTCCACGTCTGTGGCCTTGGTTTGGTTCCGCGGGGTCACCGGTATCGAGTCCATGGGGGCCGTCGTTGGACGGACGTGGTGGCGCCCTCTGGAAGGTGAGCTCACTCACGCCGGATCCGCGACTAAGCAATTATTGTCGTCAGTAGGGGGCTTAGTAGGTGGTGTCCTGCATATGTTAGATCAGAACAGGCGCCACTGAACAACACCGAAGTGACTCGGCAGCAGTGCAGTGTCTTCTCCGGTGGGTTGCCTCTTGACTTGACATTGACTGCTCCCTGTGGATTGCCGGTGCCGGGGCTGTGGCGGGGCCGACCGGGCTGTGGCTGTGGACGGGGTGTCGGAATTAGCGGCGTGGGTGCACTGCCTCTGAGGTGGCGCAGCTAAAAAAAAAAAAAAAAAAAAAAAAACCAACTTGATCAAATGTGAACATTCCTATATTTGTTGAATGGCTCTTTTGGTGTGACATGGCGGTTTGAATTCCAAGTCTCCTTATCGTTCTTTGGGTGGAAGGTTGAGTGTGAAGTGAGCTATCCATGCAGCAGTAATGCAGCTTGTGCAGAACACACTTGACAGCATGCTGCTTGCTTGACATTGCGCCCTCCAGGTGATCTGAACTCCTGGCCTGCACAACCTTCTGCCCTCTTCACTGGCTGCCGCGTTCAGCTTCCCCCATCTTTCACTTAAGATAAACTCATCCAGTAGGTCGGGTCTGCCCAGCTTGAGTGGGGAGGAGGGGAGAAGGTCTCCCTGATACAGGGAGATACAAATGTACCCTGTACAGGAGTGCCATGAGAGATCAAACCAGTCTGGAGAGGTTGTTCCTCTTTATGGAGGTGGCTAGTGGTGTGAAGGACGAAAGGTGGCAGAGTGGTTAAGATGTTCACAGGCCAATCCAACGTGCGAGAAGTGCGTGGGTTCGAGCCTTGCCTTTCTCGCCCTTTCTTTCCCAGTTTGAATGACAAATCGAACTGAACGTCAAGTCCATCAGATGGGGACTATAAGCGAGTCGGACCCGTGTGCTTTCCTGGCCCCCTGCACACGTTAAAGAACACACAGCAGTTGGAAATCGAAAAGAGCAGGGGGTTCCCCGCTGCCCTGGCAAAATTGATGTAGATTGAAGATAGCCGCCTGGTATTTCTTACCAAGCCACAAAAATTGTCACTTACTGTTACCGTGTGCCATCGTGTACCGGTGGAAATAGAGGACACGTATAAACATCGCATGCATCGTATGTGAGAAACTGGAGGAATAAATGAGATAAATGAAAATGAGTGATATTTGAATGGCACGGGAAACGACTGAATGAGCGCCAGTAGGCTGCTCTTCGGCCGGCTCTACCTGGGTAGGCATCCTGTTGTGTGAGTGAGGTAGTGTGTTTATTGTAAAGCACTTAGCGCTTGGTTTGTGAACGAGGATAGGCACTATATAAATACCCAATATAATAATAATAATAATGTCTTGACCCTCCGTGTGAGAGGCCGGCTTCACAAGTTTCCCAACAACTAGACCTAGGCATCTTCACCTGCCTGATGGGTCAGGTGAGGCCGGCTTCACAAGTTTCCCAACAACTAGACCTAGGCGTCTTCACCTGCCCGATGGGTCAGGTGACCATGGAATCCAGAGCGGTGAAAACCAACATGTCAGAGGGCCAAGAGAGATGTTACCAGTCCTCGACTACCTCCCCATTCCTTGCAGATTCCGATGTGGGGAGCTAAATGGAAACCTTTCTCATGTGTATGTACTGCTGATGGATACCAGTGATGAATAACCTTTCTTTTATGTATTTATCACTGATGGATAAATGGGAATGTATGGAAAGCATGTTGAGAGTTATTAAAAGCCAGCTTATGCTCTTCTTCTTCCTAAAATACTGGTTCACTCAAAAACGAGTAGGTCACCAGCGCGCTATATTATATGATGGGGTGTATAGTGAACATCTACCTGCACAAAGATTGTGTCTTGTATGTAAGATGGATATTGATAATGGGGAAAAGTTGCTTTTGATAAAAATGAAAAAAGAAAGATAAATGAAAACATTTCCTCTTGAGAGGTAGTGATTCTGTAAAATATTAAAACATTATGTCATGATCTTGTGAAATGACCAAAACCTTTTGTCACGAACTAGATGAGAGAAGGTAATGATACACTAATTATACTTTCGCTCATTGTGAAGGTCTATGTGGAAATCTTTGCTCGCTAATGCGAAGGTTATGATTTTGAAGAAAGATAATGTCTCAGCATGTTGAAGTTTTGAGATAGTAATTTTGAAAGAAGTAAAGTGTCTCTTTGTACTGAAACCTTGTTGATTTTTGGCTGTAGATAAAGTGTTTTGTTTATGAGAAAAATAGGAAGCCATTATTATCTGTGAGTGTGATTCAAAGGCTATGGACAGTAGGCTGGATTGTCAAAGAAGTTTCCCAGGATGAGTTTGTCCCTGGTGTTCTTAGGAACTGGTTGTCCCTACCTTGGGCCCGGGGCCTGTTGTGCGTCCCCATTCTCCAGTGTGCCGGGTGTGCGAGAGGCTGGTGCATGTCAGTATAGACCCGACAAGCCAGCTGAGCCAGCGCCTCTTCTGTGAGAAAAGTCATCGCTTCGGGTTCGAGACCCTAAGTCCTGTTCGCCAGCTGCACCTACACTGGTCCTGCCTAGTCAGAACCACCGCCTGTGTTGACAACGACCTGCAGCGTCACCGTCGTTCCTGCGCGTCGTGAGACCCTTCGTGTCATCGATCTTGCACGTCGTGAGACCCTTGTTGCTGTGCATAACTGAGTCAGGCCGAGTCACTACCCCTACTGACAGTCGCAGTGTCATCCTTAGTCTTCACCTGTGTCTACCCCTACTTGTAGACTGCACCCCCTTATGCCAGACTAGGGACCTGTGTCTACCCCTACTTGTAGACTGCATGCCAGACGAGGGACCCGTGTCTACCCCTACTTGTAGACTGCACCCCCTTATGCCAGACGAGGGACCCATGTCTACCCCTACTTGTAGACTGCACCCCCTTATGCCAGACTAGGGACCTGTGTCTACCCCTACTTGTAGACTGCACCCCCTTATGCCAGACGAGGGACCTGTGTCTACCCCTACTTGTAGACTGCACCCCCTTATGCCAGACTAGGGACCTGTGTCTACCCCTACTTGTAGACTGCACCCCCTTATGCCAGACTAGGGACCTGTGTCTACCCCTACTTGTAGACTGCAACCCCTTATGCCAGACTAGGGACCTGTGTCTACCCCTACTTGTAGACTGCACCCCCTCATGCCAGACTAGGGACCTGTGTCTACCCCTACTTGTAGACTGCACCCCCTCATGCCAGACTAGGGACCTGTGTCTACCCCTACTTGTAGACTGCACCCCCTCATGCCAGACTAGGGACCTGTGTCTACCCCTACTTGTAGACTGCACCCCCTCATGCCAGACTAGGGACCTGTGTCTACCCCTACTTGTAGACTGCACCCCCTCATGCCAGACTAGGGACCTGTGTCTACCCCTACTTGTAGACTGCACCCCCTCATGCCAGACTAGGGACCTGTGTCTACCCCTATTTGTAGACTGCACCCCCTCATGCCAGACTAGGGACCTGTGTCTACCCCTACTTGTAGACTGCACCCCCTTATGCCAGACTAGGGACCTGTGTCTACCCCTACTTGTAGACTGCACCCCCTCATGCCAGACTAGGGACCTGTGTCTACCCCTACTTGCAGACTGCACCCATTATGCCAGACTAGGGACCTGTGTCTACCCCTACTTGTAGACTGCACCCCCTTATGCCAGACTAGGGACCTGTGTCTACCCCTACTTGTAGACTGCGCCCCCTTATGCTAGACTAGGGACCTGTGTCTACCCCTACTTGTAGACTGCGCCCCCTATGCCAGACTAGGGACCTGTGTCTACCCCTACTTGTAGACTGCACCCCCTATGCCAGACTAGGGACCTGTGTCTACCCCTACTTGTAGACTGCACCCCCTCATGCCAGACTAGGGACCTGTGTCTACCCCTACTTGTAGACTGCACCCCCTTATGCCAGACTAGGGACCTGTGTCTACTCCTACTTGTAGACTGCACCCCCTCATGCCAGACTAGGGACCTGTGTCTACCCCTACTTGTAGACTGCACCCCCTTATGCCAGACTAGGGACCTGTGTCTACCCCTACTTGTAGACTGCACCCCCTCATGCCAGACTAGGGACCTGTGTCTACCCCTACTTGTAGACTGCACCCCCTTATGCCAGACTAGGGACCTGTGTCTACCCCTACTTGTAGACTGCACCCCCTCATGCCAGACTAGGGACCTGTGTCTACCCCTACTTGTAGACTGCACCCCCTCATGCCAGACTAGGGACCTGTGTCTACCCCTACTTGTAGACTGCACCCCCTCATGCCAGACTAGGGACCTGTGTCTACCCCTACTTGTAGACTGCACCCCCTTATGCCAGACTAGGCACCTGTGTCTACCCCTACTTGTAGACTGCACCCCCCACGGCTGTTCAGAGCAAGTTACTTAGTTTTGAGTCGCAGGGGAGTTTACAGCTGCAGAGACCAAGCTGTGAATGCAGGTGAGGGAAAGGAATGTTTTCTGCAGGCCGCTCCACACCAGCCAGCTAACCGCACTGTATTCGGCCAACTGAATGTCATCTGTGCACAGCTGGTCTGGCAGCAATGTGTTCGGCAAGGTTGAGCGGCCATTACAAATGGGGCTGTAGGTTTGATAATTAGTTATTGTCATGAAAAATGTAATATATCTGCACTATTGAGATGACTGAATTGGCGAATTCCCAACAATTCTTTTAATACCAAACTCGACTGGGTGTATTTTCTTGTAGATAACATAGATGCCGCATGAAAGCTTGTACGCAAGTGGTCAGGCAATATTAGAACAATGACAACAAACACAAATTATGCAAAAATGACGTCATCACTTTCTGGGAAGTTAATTTTCCATAGTTAAGTAGTACACAAGTTTGATACATGCCTCTGCTCAGACTACAGCAACAAAAATATTGGATTACAAATGTGTAAAGCCTTGTTTGTTTGCCCTTTCACCAAGTGTCTCAATCAGGACGGAAATATAAAGTTGTGCCCCTCATGCCAGACTAGGGACCTGTGTCTACCCCTACTTGTAGACTGCACCCCCTCATGCCAGACTAGGGACCTGTGTCTACCCCTACTTGTAGACTGCACCCCCTTATGCCAGACTAGGGACCTGTGTCTACCCCTACTTGTAGACTGCACCCCCTCATGCCAGACTAGGGACCTGTGTCTACCCCTGCTTGTAGACTGCACCCCCTCATGCCAGACTAGGGACCTGTGTCTACCCCTACTTGTAGACTGCACCCCCTCATGCCAGACTAGGGACCTGTGTCTACCCCTATTTGTAGACTGCACCCCCTTATGCCAGACTAGGGACCTGTGCAGACGTGCTCCGTCATTCTGCACTCTTTTGCATAAGAAAAGTTTCAGTCGCGGACTGTGAAACCAGGCCAGACAGTGCCTTTGAGAGACTGTGGGTGTGTGCGCCACATAGATATACATTATTATTGTACATTCAGTTATTATTGTACACTCATAGTTGGGGTTGCTCCATGTAGATTATTCGTGTTTACTGACTTTGTTGATGTTTTTTATGTGTTAAATGGCCCAGGCGACATAGGAAAAAGTAAGAAAAGAATTACAGTTGTGTTGCCTGTCTATTGCTGTCTATGTGCGGTTGAGGGGTGTGTATGGCAGGAAAGCGCGAACACGCATCCATATTTCTGGAAGAGTCAGACACACAGACACACATGCACCAAGCACCCATCCGTAACACCTGGGGACATATCCTTAATGACCATTTACTTCTTCTGGTCCCCACGGTTCTAAGGACATATCCTTGATGACCATTTACTTCGACTGGTCCCTACACTTTTGTGTGTACCATTAGTGCTACACAAACAATCTGTATCTGGATACTTAACTAACATACACTTCAAATTAACATCTGGGCATTAGAATTTACTCTTTAAATTATTGGCTTGACCATGGTCAACAAGTGCACCAAAAACAATCATTTTTTCCCCTACTTTTACATGGAAGTAACAATGTGGATATGCAAAAAGCACATGGAAATAAATCAATTTGAAATACAAGACACCTCCAAAAACTGCTGTTTCTGTTTTTGCCTTGTACATGTGAGGTACACAATGTCATTGCCTCTTCTAAATCCAAAGAGAGCCAGGGTTACCTTATTACTGACTGTACCACTGACATCTTACAACAGCTCTCCATACACAATTCAGAACAATAAGTTCTAGCACACCCAGTCCATTTTGAAGTCAGGCGGAGCTTCCATGGCCGATGGTGCAGAACAAGTCAGCATAAACCCTGTCAATGTGTGCAATCAGCAGCTCTGAGAGAAACACACTTTGGTTTGCAATGGTTTAGAGAAACACACTTTGGTTTGTAATGGTTTAGAGCAACACACTTTGGTTTGTAATGGTTTAGAGCAACACACTTTGGTTTGTAATGGTATAGAGCAACACACTTTGGTTTGTAATGGTTTAGAGAAACACACTTTGGTTTGTAATGGTATAGAGCAACACACTTTGGTTTGTAATGGTTTAGAGAAACACACTTTGGTTTGTAATGGTTTAGAGCAACACACTTTGGTTTGTAATGGTTTAGAGAAACACACTTTGGCTTGTAATGGTTTAGAGCAAATCACAAGACATTCAGCATCAAACTGACCTGACTTTGGGAACGTTGTGGTCATCAATGTAGATTCTCTCCACACGGTGCATGAACAGACTTTCATCATAGTCCCGTTCACCTAGGAACCATTGTCAATGTTCAATAAAGGGGTGAATGCATTGGTCCTGCACTTCAAAAACACACATCCTTATCTTCCATGCTTACAGCAGAT
Source organism: Conus ventricosus (assembly GCA_018398815.1). Lineage (NCBI taxonomy): Eukaryota > Metazoa > Mollusca > Gastropoda > Neogastropoda > Conidae > Conus > Conus ventricosus. The sequence continues at coordinate 12,222 of JAFLJL010015461.1, forward strand.
TAAGGTACCACAATGAAGTGAACATGTGCACTGCACTTCAGCTGACATCCACATAAATCATCCATGTGCATAGCACATCAATGTACAATAAAGGAGTGAACATGTGCACTGCACTTCAGCTGACATTCACATAAATGATCCATGTGCATAGCACATCAATGTACAATACAGGAGTGAACATGTGCACTGCACTTCAGCTGACATTCACATAAATGATCCATGTGCATAGCACATCAATGTACAATACAGTAGTGAACATGTGCACTGCACTTCAGCTGATATTAATATAAATCATCCACGTGCATAGCACATCAATGTGCAATAAAGGAGTGAACATCTGTACTGCACTTCAGCTGATATTAATATAAATCATCCATGTGCACAGCACATCAATGTACAATAAAGGAATGAACATGTGGACTGCACTTCAGCCGATAATATAAATCATCCATGTGCACAGCACATCAAGTTACAGAAATGGAGTGAACAGGTGAAGCAGCAACAGTGATGGCCATTGGCCGAGTGCTTTCCTCAAAGCATTTCCCAATAAACATATTAACATATATTACACAACAAACACATTAGTACACATCATGCATCTACCAAAAGGAAAATAACCTGTATAATCATATCTAATAAGAAAATGTACAGCCAGACATTTTATAATACTTGTTCATGTAAGCGCGCACACACGCACGCACGCACACACACACACACACACACACACACACACACACACACACACACACACACACACGCACACACAGTCTGTTTGCTGCATAACTGAAAGTCACTGGACAGCATGTAGAATCAAAAGGTGATTTCAAAGCGATGCGTTTTCAGGCCAGTTTCATATGATTTGATTTGAGTAAGAATGCAAGGATTGTGAGGCACATGTTCCAGACAGATGGAAGTGATTGCCAGAAGGAATGTTGGATGGAAGTGATTGCCAAAAGGAATGTTGGATGGAAGTGATTGCCAAAAGGAATGTTGGATGGAAGTGATTGCCAAAAGGAATGTTGGAAGTGATTGCCAGAAGGAATGTTGGATGGAAGTGATTACCAAAAGGAATGTTGGATGGAAGCGATTGCCAAAAGGAATGTTGGATGGAAGTGATTGCCAAAAGGAATGTTGGATGAAAGTGATCACTGAACTCTGTAAGCAAGCAGCTCAGCAGAGACTGTTTCTTCACAGGAAGCTGTGAATCAAGTGTCGCGCTATGATTTTTCACAGAAGATACACACTGAATCTCCAGTCTCAAGGAGATGAGGTATAGAACTGTTAATGTTTTTTGTTGTTGCTGAAGAAATAACAATAGCTTTGACTCTGCCGTCTTTTAAGTGTTCATCCACATTTTAACATCGCCATTCACTGCTGAACTCTCGTAACAGAAGTATCATGATCAGAAAAGTTTGTCTTCTTAATACAGTTGATCATCTTCAACAAAGACAGTTGCTCCTTTTCGGTCTACACCACGTATCTTTGCTTCCATTATGTCCCTTGCTATTCCATTCACTAATCTCTCAAAGCATTATCTCCCTTCAGTGAGTCCCCAATTATTTCTCTTCACTGCACTACAAAAAGCCTCTCTTTCCAGTGTGTCCACAATTAATTCTTTTCACTAATCTGTCAAAGCATCATCTCCTCCCAGCAAGTCATTAATCATCTCAATTCACTAGCATACATAAAGCACCGTCTCTTTCCAGTACGACCCCGATTCATATCTCAATTCACTAGAATACATAAAGCATCATCTCTTTCCAGTACGACCATGATTTATATCTCAATTCACTACCATACATAAAGCATCGTCTCTTTCCAGTACGACCCTGATTCATATCTCAATTCACTACCATACATAAAGCATGGTCTTTCCAGTATGACCCTGATTTATATCTCAATTCACTACCATACATAAAGCATCGTCTCTTTCCAGTATGACCCTGATTTATATCTCAATTCACTGGAATACATAAAGCATCGTCTCTTTCCAGTACGACTCTGATTTATATCTCAATTCACTAGAATACATAAAACATTGTCTCTTTCCAGTATGACCCTGATTTATATCTCAATTCACTAGAACACACAAAACATCGTCTCTTTCCAGTATGACCTTAATTTTGTCCACTCACTGATTTACATTCTTGAAAGCTGGACGAAACAGTGGCTGGTAACAATTAATGCCAAGAAGACCACTTACACTGTTTTCAGTCTCTCACCCAAAGAACAGAAGGCCAACCTGAGCATCAGTGGACAAACTCTGCTTGCTGAAAATAACCCCACGTACCTGGGAGTCACCTTTGACAAATGCCTGACGTGGAAGAAGCAAGCAGAGAAAACAGAATCAAGAGCAAAAGTACGCCTTGCCCTCATGAAGAAGCTGGCAGGAACAACATGGGGCGCAGACAACACAACCCTCAGGAGACTGTACACTGGTAGAGTCAGGCCAGTGCTGGAGTATGGCATGACTGCATGGGGCACTACAGCCAAATCCAATTCTGAACGGATCAGCAAGATTCAGAATCAAGCTGCCCGTATCATCACAGGAGCCATGAAGTCTACACCAATCAAGGAGCTTGAAACCATCACAGAGCTCCAGCCCCTTGAGGACCGCAGAGACGCCAAACTCCTGACCCAGGCTGCCAAGTTCAAGAGGCTGAAAGGCCACCCCATGAAAGACAGACTGTCCCAGCCAACAAAAGGACGGCTGAAGAGAGGGAGCTTCGTACACCAGAGTCGGATCCTAGAATGGCAACATCAAGATATCCTTGACCATGACCCAAAGTGATACTCCGGTGTCTTGCCGTCCCTCCCTGGAGCGAAGGAATCCCTCCCGTCATCCAATGCAGCATCCCTGATGTTGGACCAAAAGATTCCCAAAGCGGCCCTGAAAGAAAGTCCCTCACCCTGGAACATCTCCATACCCAGTTCCCCAAAGAGTCCTGGACTCATGTCTACACCGACGGCTCTGCAGCAGATGCCATTCGAAATGGAGGGGCAGGAGTCTATGTCCAATATCCAGGAGGCAGAGAAGAAAAGATCTGCCTCACTACCGGCCTGTAATCCACAAATTACAGAGCTGAAGCAGAAGCCCTGAAAACAGCAGCAGCCCACATCGAGGTCAGCCCCTACGCCAGCCAAAATGTTGTCTTCCTGATTGATGCCCTGTCCATCTTGCAGGCCCTTCAGTCCAATAGAGACCCAGAGCTCAATGATCTGTCCTCATCTCTCGCCTCCCTCTGCACAAGTCACACAGTCACCCTGCAGTGGATTCCCTCCCACTGCAATGTGCTCGGCAATGAGACTGCTGACTCCTTGGCAAAGGAGGGCACTACAAAGGAGCAGCTACACCGAATCCAGGACCATCATCAAGGCCAAGCTGCAGAACAAGTGGAAGCAGCAACATCCACGTCACAACAGAGCAGACCCATACTACCTGCTGACTCGACGAGAGCAGGTAGTCATCTTCAGGCTCAGGACAGGCCACAACCGCCTGAAACACCACCTATTTTCTAAACTCCGCATCGGCAACACAGAGCAGTGCCCCTGCAGAACAGGCAGCCAGACAACAGAACATCTGCTGCAGTCCTGCCCGCTCCACCAAGCGCTTCGAGAGAAAACCTGGCCCGACCCAGTACCAGTGGCCCGGAAGCTCTACGGAGGACTGGAGGACCTGCGACGTACTGCCACCTTTGTCAAGGAGATGGGGGAATCCATCTAAAGACATGACGAACGAGACAACAACAACTGATTTACATGAAGCATTGTCTTCTTCTGTTATGCCCGCAATTATCTCCATCACTCAAGATCAGCATCAAGGCATTGGTAGTTGTCTTAGGTTAAGTACACACAATATTCAAGGTTTGAGAAGGATGTCAATGAATTTCAATTGTTGTAATACATTCCTTGACAAACAACAGCTACCAGAAATTGTCTTTTCAATGTGTCAATCAATATTTTATGTAATTTCTTATTGCAAATGTACCGGTTGCGAAGCATGCCTGAAGCACTGAAATAGATGAGAACATTGATACTTACTACACAGATTGTATATCCTATAGTGGTCCTTATGTTTTGTGTTGAAGAATCGGGCCACTTCCTGCACAACAAACAAGAAAAACATCACATGACTTCCTTGTCCAGCTGGAATTCAACACACTAAGCCACTGCAGTGACAGAAGAGAACATCAACAATCATTCTACTTGTCACAGTCTACATCTTGCATTCCAACATTCAAGACGAGAATCCAACATGCAAAGAACTTCTCTAACACACCTAGCCATCTTCCACAGATCTGTTATTAATAGGCCATGAAATCAGACTTAACCTTCCCCAGTCCTGTCAATAAAAGATAGTGGAGTCATTGGGTCAGATGGAATTTTCTACAGTCCTATCATTAATAGATGGTTAAATCATTGGATTCACACTGAATTTTCTACAGTCCTGTCATTAATAGATGGTTAAATCATTGGATTCACACTGAATTTTCAAGAGTCCTGTCACTAATAGATGGTTAAATCATTGGATTCACACTGAATTTTCAACAGTCCTGTCATTAATAGATGGTTAAATCATTGGATTCACACTGAATTTTCAACAGTCCTGTCATTCACAGACTGTGAAAACATTGGGTTCAGACTCCTGTCATTCACAGACTGTGAAATCATTGGGTTCAGACTTCTGTCATTCACAGACTGTGAAATCATTGGGTTCAGACTTCTGTCATTCACAGATTGTGAAATCATTGGGTTCAGACTTCTGTCATTCACAGACTGTGAAATCATTGGGTTCAGACTTCTGTCATTCACAGACTGTGAAATCACTGGGTTCAGACTCCTGTCATTCATAGAATGTAAAATCATTGGGTTCAGAGAGGAGGGGAGAGAGAGAGAGAGAGAGAGAGAGAGAGAGAGAGAGAGAGAGAGAGAGAGAGAGAGAGAGAGAGAAATGAAGGTAGGGAGGTAAGGAGGAGGAAGGTGGGAGGGGGAGGAGAAAGGAAAGAGAATGCAAACAGCAGAAGATCAACACTCACCCTGTAGCAGTTACATACCAATGAAATGCACTAATCGTAATCCAGACATGTTCTTTTTGTAGCTGCTACATACCAACGAAATGCACTAATCGTAATCCAGACATGTTCTTTTTGTAGCAGCTACATACCAACGAAATGCACTAATCGTAATCCAGACATGTTCTTTTTGTAGCAGCTACATACCAATGAAATGCACTAATCGTAATCCAGACATGTTCTTTTTAAAAACAAAGAAAACCAAATCACACAAATATCTGGCCACAAATCTTAACAAATAGGTTGATCCAACAGCTGATCCAGCAAACACGGGAACTGAGCAGAAGCTCAGGAGAAAGGGGGAGAGAGGTTGGAGAGGAAGTGGAGTGGGAGGTCGGGGCAACTCAATGGGCAGTGTCAATAACAGTCAAATGTAATGAATAGAGCAAACAGAGCAGAAACAAGTAACCACAAGTAACAGAGCAGAAACAAGTGACCACAAGTAACAGAGCAGAAACAAGTGACCACAAGTAACAGAGCAGAAACAAGTGACCACAAGGATTTATCAAGAGAAAAGGAAAAAGAAGATAGAGGGAGAAGGGAAGTAGTTAAGAGATTTTAAGAAAGAGAGAAAGAGAGATGGGGGTAGGAAGAGAGGGAGGAGAAAGAGAGAGGGGAAGGGAGAGAAAGTCATGATTGATTTTTTTCATTTTTTTGTATTGCATTTCAAGGAGTTCATGTGTCATTCTAGCATATCATTCCATTATGTTATTGTTACAAACAGATTCTTCATTCAATTTCCTTTCATTTGATATATACTTTTATGTAGCTATGTTCAATATCTTCTGAATTATAAGCAAATGAAAAGCATAGGCGTGATTTATGTGTTTTTCTAAAAAAATTCTTAGCATGGGACTTAGCAAAATATGATAGCAGCGAAGGGGTTAAAGAGCTGGCATGATTAAGAATCTTAGCAATCTTGACACAAAGAGTGGTATTTGTCTGCCATGCTAAATTGAATTCAAATTTAAGACCTATGGGAATGAGTTTTTTGTCTCTGCAATTGCACAAAAAAAAATTTTCAACCTAGCAGACTGAAGTTTTAATAGGAACTTCTTGTACAAAGGCGGAACTATATATATATATGTATGTATGTATATGTATGTGTATGTGTGTGTGTGTGTGTGTGTGTGTGTGTGTGTGTGCATGTGTTGTACTATCCTTACTTTGTGTGTCCAGTCTTTCTTGGCCTTGTTTCATGTGATCAACAATACCTCACCTTGTTTCATGTGATCAACAGTACCTCACCTTGTTTCATGTGATCAACAATACTTCACCTTGTTTCATGTGTTCAACAGTACCTCACCTTGTTTCATGTGATCAACAGTACCTCACCTTGTTTCATGTGATCAACAATACCTCACCTTGTTTCATGTGATCAACAATACCTCACCTTGTTTCGTGTGTTCAACAATACCTCACCTTGTTTCGTGTAATCAACAATACCTCACCTTGTTTCGAGTGATCAACAATACCTCACCTTGTTTTGAGTGATCAACAATACCTCACCTTGTTTCAAGTGATCAATACTGTAATGGTATGCCGCACACTCAGTAAGGTAAAGGCGGTGCTTGATTCCAAAGATATGGACTTTATTTTCTAAGTACTCGAAGATACAGATGCGGTCGCCGCCATCATGCAGAGCCGAAGCTGGTATAACCGTTCCGGTACAGTCCATGCTTAAAACAGCATACACTACATCTCCCCTTTTTGTAAGGCGGGAAAGTTATCTTTCTACCGTTAAAGGTTCCTTGTCTGACGAAAACATCTTAAATGTTTTTTTTCCATTATCAAATCGGTTTCAGTCTTCCAATCATAATAAACTGTTCTTAATTACGGAATTGTGATGCAAGATTAATCTAATCTTTGTAAACTTTAATTTATATCATGACTAGAACCGGTAAGGGTGTCTGACTAGATGTAAATCACTGCACCAGGTCTTTCACAGTGTTTATTTGCTTTTGCCTTTGTGGCACCGGGTCTTTCACCAGTGTCTATTTGCTTTTGCCTTTCGTGGCACCGGGTCTTTCACCAGCGTCTCTTTTTGTTTTCACAACTGTTCGATGAGGCGCTGTGGCTTCTGTGGGCCCGTGCAGATCTTCTGGGTAAGGGTTGTAGTCCCTCTGGGGATGTAGGTGTTCCTCTGGCACCCGTCTGTTGTTGGCGTAAGGGGCTCTGGCCAGGGGATCTCTCTCCAGATGTGGTCCCGTCTTCTGGGAGTTGGGTAGGAGGCACCTCTCTTCCAGGATGTGGGCTGACCTGTAGAGGAGGTACGTGTGCTGGGCTGGACTGGTCTGCTGGCTGGTGGAGCTTCCTGGTCATCCGACGGTTTCTGCGTATTTCTGCTACATTCTCTGGTTCCTTCATATCAGCGATTGCCTTGGCTTTTGCTGGATCCCTCTTCACCCCATCTGCATCGATCACTTGTCCCAAGTATTCGAGGCGGGGCATGGAAAATTCAAATTTATCCAAGTTGAGGGTTACGCCGCTTTGTGACAATCGGTCAAGAACTTCCTTCAGCTTTGCATCATGGTCTACTTTGTCTTTGCCAAAGACAAGGATGTCATCTATGTGACACAGTACTCCCTCAAGCCCTTGAAGAATTTGGTCCATTTTTTTTTGAAAATATTCTGGCGCTGAAAAGATGCCGTAGGGAAGGCGTTTGAACCTGTAGCGCCCAAAGGGAGTAATGAAAGTTGTAAGCTTTGAGCTCTCTTCGTCCAGTTTGATTTGGTGAAACCCCGAGTTAGATAAGATAATGTTGCTTATAGCCCAGCCGACCGCAAAGGGCCATATCAGGGCTGAACCCCGAGTTTGCATCAAGTTTGGAGAAAACTTTGCCATGGGCGATCTTGTTCAGCGTTTCCTCTACCGAAGGCATGGCGTAGATTTCTCTTTTCACACTTGTGTTCAGCTTCGTCAGGTCCACGCAGATTCTGACGTCTCCATTTGGCTTTGGGACGACAACGATTGGGGCACACCAGTCTGTTGGTGTCTCTACTGGTTCAATGACATTGCTGCTGACCATCCTGTCCAATTCTGCTTCCACTTTCACCAACAGAGGGATGGGAACTCTTCTTGGTACGGTCTGACAAAATGGTTTGGCGCTGTCCTTGAGCTCAATATGTTGTTCATTTTCGAGTTCACCCAGTCTTCCAAAGAGTTGTGGATATTTCATCTTCACATCTTCTTTGGACCAGAACTTCGGAGGAGGCTGATTCCCACTTTGGCGTGTCTGGTGCTTTGCTTTGCTTGGCATAGTGCGGATCGCACGCACGGTGAATGCACCAGGAATGTCATGGATCAGTCCCAGTTTCTGGATTGCAGGCATACCAAGCAGTAATTTGGAGCTTTTGCCAATGTAAACTTTCTCACTTATGTGGGTCTTCCCGTGAGAAAGCTTGATGAAGGCGAAACCCTTGATCTCAAGACGCTGGTCTCCAGGTCCAAGGAGCTGACGGTCGGGATTGTGTAATTTCCCATATGCTGGTTTGAAGATGTGGTCTGGCATCACAGAAACTTGGGCTCCTGTGTCGATACACCAGGTGAGTTCCTGAGATCCTATCTTCAGTCTGATGTGCCAGCCTGGATCTGATGGTGTCTTCGCCTGTACACCTCCAACAAAGTAGTTTTCGACTTGCTGGTTTTCTTCTTGTACCTCTCTGACTGCCAAGGAACTTCTGCAGACAATAGCGAAGTGTCCCACTTTGTTGCATTTTCTGCAGTGAGTTTTTGCAGCAGGGCAGTTTTTCTTGCCTATAGGGTGTCGTCGGTTGCAGTAACCACATGTATTGGTCTTCACTGACCCTCCAGTTGGATGACTGCGTGCCGTTTGATTGTGGCCGTTTTTGTGCGACAATGACCCTTTCGCCTTTTCTGCAGCCTGCAGGGCGTCCACTGTTGCCGACTTCGTGTTTGCCAGTTCTTTCTTCGTTAGTTCTCTCATAGAAAGAGTTTCAACTGTTTTCTGAAGGGTGAGTCCAGCTCCCATGTCATACAGCTTCATCTTTGCAATGTCGTCATGGCAAGAGAATACCAATTTGTCTCTAACCATCGTGTCGACGTTGTCAAATTTGCATGCACTAGCTTTTTCTTTTACAGTGCGTAGCCATGCATCGAATGTCTGGGACGGTTCTCTACGCAGATTGTACCAGAACTGTTCCCTCAGCATCAATTGGGGGTCGCGACGGTTAAAAAATTCGTCGTACTTACGCAGGACGGTTGCGTAGTCATTTTGGTCTTCTGCTGGGAGCCTTTCGTCAGCATTTTCAGGGTTGTCTCTGGCTGGTAGGTAGGCAAAATTCGAATAGATTTCGATGCCTTCATCGCCGATGTGGTTTAGGAGAAGTCCCACCTTGACGACGTTGGGCTTTGTCGTTGCGCCAGTAGCCTGAAGAAAGATGTTGAACTTCATCTTCCACTTGCTCCATTCAGCACTGGGGTTGCTGCTGTTGACACAGAGCGGATCTGGTGTCCTTACGATGACAGTCTCTGCCATGGTCGTGGGTTTCTTCTCTACTTCTACACTTCTGACACCATGTAATGGTATGCCGCACACTCAGTAAGGTAAAGGCGGTGCTTGATTCCAAAGATATGGACTTTATTTTCTAAGTACTCGAAGATACAGATGCGGTCGCCGCCATCATGCAGAGCCGAAGCTGGTATACCGTTCCGGTACAGTCCATGCTTAAAACAGCATACACTACAAATACCTCACCTTGTTTCATGTGATCAACAATACCTCACCTTGTTTCGAGTGATCAACAATACCTCACCTTGTTTCGTGTAATCAACAATACCTCACCTTGTTTCGTGTAATCAACAATACCTCACCTTGTTTCATGTAATCAACAATACCTCACCTTGTTTCATGTGATCAACAATACCTCAGCTTGTTTCATGTGATCAACAATACCTCACCTTGTTTCGTGTGTTCAGTTCACCTTGGTTTGCAATTGTATTTCCTCTTGTTTGGTGAGTTCACTTGTACTTTGCCTTGTTTGGCGAGTTCACTTGTACTTTGCCTTGTTTTGTGTGTTCAGTTGTTCTTCACATGGTGTTGGTGTGTTTAGTAAAAAAAAAAAAAAAATAATAAAAAAATTTTAAAAAAATTATTCTTTTCTTTTTATGTTCAGTTGTTTATCACCTGATTTAGTGTCTTCATTGTTCTACACCTGGTGTTTGTGTGTTCAGCTTTTTTTTTTTACATTGTTTGCGAGTTCAGTTGTTCTTCACCTTGCATTTGAGTGTTCAGTTATTTATCACCTTGTGTTTGTGTGTTCAGTTATTTATCACCTTGTGTTTGTGTGTTCAGTTATTTATCACCTTGTGTTTGTGTGTTCAGTTGTTTATCACCTTGTGTTTGTGTGTTCAGTTGTTTATCACCTTGTGTTCGTGTGGTCAGTTGTTTATCACCTTGTGTTGTCTGTTCAGTTGTTCTTCACCTTGTGTTGTCTGTTCAGTTGTTTTATCACCTTGTGTTGTCTGTTCAGTTGTTTATCACCTTCTGTTGTCTGTTCAGTTGTTCTTCACCTTGTGTTGTCTGTTCAGTTGTTCTTCACCTTGTGTTGTCTGTTCAGTTGTTTATCACCTGTGTTCGTGTGGTCAGTTGTTTATCACCTTGTGTTGTGTGTTCAGTTGTTCTTCACCTTGTGTTGTGTGTTCAGTTGTTCTTCACCTTGTGTTTGTGTGTTCAGTTGTTCTTCACCTTGTGTTTGTGTGTTCAGTTTGTTTATCACCTTGTGTTTGTGTGTTCAGTTGTTTATCACCTTGTGTTTGTGTGTTCAGTTGTTTATCACCTGTGTTAGTCTGTTATTATTATTATTATATTGGGTATTTATAGCGCCTATCCTCGGTCACAGACCAAGCTCTAAGCGCTTTACAATAACACACTACCTCACTCACTCAACGGGCTGCCTACCCAGGTAGAGCCGGCCGAAGAGCAGCCTACTGGCGCTCATTCAGTCGTTTCCCGTACCATTCAAATATCAGTCACTCATTTTCATTTATCTCATTTATTCCTCCAGTTTCTCAGTCACTCATTTTCATTTATCTCATTTATTCCTCCAGTTTCTCACATAGGATGCATGCGATGTTTATTACATGTCCTCCACTTCCACCGGTACACGATGACACACGACAACAGTAAGTGACGATTTTTGTGGCTTGGTAAGAAATACCAGGCGGCTATCTTCAATCTACAGTTCAGTTGTTCTTCACCTTGTGTTGTGTATTCAGTTGTTTTTCATCTTGTATTTGTGTGTTCAGTTGTTCTTCACCTAGCGTTTGTGTGTTCAGTTGTTCTTCACCTTGTGTTTGTGTGTTCAGATGTTTATCACCTTGTGTTTGTGTGTTCAGATGTTCTTCACCTTGTGTTTGTGTGTTCAGTTGTTCTTCACCTAGCGTTTGTGTGTTCAGTGTGTTCAGTTGTTCTTCACCTTGTGTTTGTGTGTTCAGTTGTTCTTCACCTTGTGTTTGTGTGTTCAGTTGTTCTTCACCTAGCGTTTGTGTGTTCAGTTGTTCCTCACCTTGTTTGTGTGTTCAGATGTTTATCACCTTGTGTTTGTGTGTTCAGATGTTCTTCACCTTGTGTTTGTGTGTTCAGTTGTTCTTCACCTAGCGTTTGTGTGTTCAGTGTGTTCAGTTGTTCTTCACCTTGTGTTTGTGTGTTCAGTTGTTCTTCACCTTGTGTTTGTGTGTTCAGTTGTTTTTCACCTTGTGTTTTGTGTTCAGATGTTCTTCACCTTGTGTTGGTGTGTTCAGTTGTTCTTCACCTTGTGTTTGTGTGTTCAGTTGTTTTTCACCTTGTGTTTGCGGTTCAGTTGTTTTTCACCTTGTGTTGGTGTGTTCAGTTGTTTTTTACCTAGTTGTTTGCGTATTCAGTTGTTTTTCACCCAGTTTTGTGTGTTCAGTTGTTTTCACCTTTGTGTTTGGTATTTTAGTTGTTTTCCTTTTTT
>JAFLJL010015463.1:0-30000 GCA_018398815.1 Conus ventricosus
GATCATCATGATATGGAAACCAAATCACGGGAGTGTATCGAACACGAAGTCAAAATCATAACACTGGCAGTACTTTCTGAGAGAGAGAGAGAGAGAGAGAGAGAGAGAGAGAGAGAGAGAGAGAGAGAGAGAGAGAGAGAGAACAGAGAGAGAGAGACAGAGACAGAGACAGAGAGAGAGTAGGTGCAGTACAATACATTTCAGTTCAGTGCATTGTATACAATGTCGTTCAATACAACGCAGTACTGTGCAACGCTTGAAAGTGTAGTACAACATAGCACAGTGCAGTACAGTACAGTAGTTCAATACTGCGCAGTATTGTACAACGCTTTCAAGTGTAGTACAATATAGTACAGTGCAGTACAGTACAGTAGTTCAATACAACGCAGTACTGTACAACGCTTTCAAGTGTAGTACAATAAACTACGGTGCAGTACAGTACAGTAGTTCAACACAACGCAGTACTGTACAACGCTTTCAAGTGTAGTACAATAAACTAACGGTGCAGTACAGTACAGTAGTTCAATACAACGCAGTACTGTACAACGCTTTAAAGTGTAGTACAACATAACACAGTGCAGTACAGTACAGTCTTGTCTGTACAAGAAGCAGTCACATGTTCGCATACTACAATGGCTTGCGGGACAATGCCATAACCAGCACAGCACACACATTACAAACGTGTAAAGCAACCCGCCGCCTGGGCTCAGTGGATAGTGTCGCGGACTCCTGGCTGGGAGGTTGTGGGCTCGATTCCGATCAGAGCCGTTTATATTTGTGGGATTTTCGGCCTGTGAACGGCTTCTACCAAGAGATGAGTTTGCTATAGGCTCACCAGGCAGGAACCACACACAGTCAAGTTCTTCTCCTCAATATGCAATGGATGCGCCTCTGAGAGACCCACTGAAATGATTTTTTTTACCAACTCTGCAGGTGTCTGTATCTCTCGGGCCTGGTTGATGCAGTGATTATGTCATGGAAGGAAGAATAGGGCACGACCCTATCATACTGTCTCAGACCAGAGTCCATAGCATCATGTTTATCATCCTCGTCCTCATTGACAAGTTTTGTTTTTTTTTAAATCTCAGGTTCTGTGCCTTTACCGAGTTCGCATGAGCAAGATCGTGTGAGCGGTTGTTCAACCGGCGTGACTACGCCCCCAGGGAGGGTTGGTGGTGGGTGGACGGGTGGGGGCGGCCCTTTAGGTATATTCCCTTTAGGTCTATTCCCTTTAGGTCTATTCCCTGTAAGTCTATTCCTTCCAGGTCTATTCTCGTTAAGTCTTAGGGATAGGGTTAGGGTTAGGGTTAGGGATAGGGTTAGGGATAGGGTTAGGGCTTAGGGTTAGGCGCTTAGGGATAGGGATTAGGGTTAGGGTTTGGGTTAGGGTTCGGGTAGGGTTAGGGGTAGGCGTTTAGGGTTAGGGTTTGGGATAGGGTGTTTGGGATTGGGTTCGGGTTAGGGTTAGGGCATATGGTTAGGGATAGGAGTTAGGGATAGGGCTTAGGGTTAGGGATAGGTGTTAGGGATTGGATAGGGTTAGAGGTTCTACACTTTCACTAAGACTTATCGAGAATAGACCTGGTAGGAAATAGACTTAATGGGAATTGACCTTAAGGGATTCTAGACTAAAGGGAATAGACCTAAACGGTACCTCCCCCGGACGGGTGTGATGGGGTGGGACTCATAACCCTGCTTCTCGACTATGCGGAATGTGCTTTGTCTGTTGTTAGGTGTCATGCTGTAGGTCATGTCTGGGTGGCCGCGCCAGTGTCTCCTACTGGTGGGTTGTCTACGCTGAATTGACATTGACAATTCCCTCAGTGATATGTTGGTGGCGGGACAATCGAAGGTGTGGCTGTGGGAATGGAGCTGATGGAAGTGGCTTGTGAATGTCGACACTCTGACATGACCTGAATGACCAATGGAATGACACTGGAATGTCACTGGGGGTGACACTGGAGTGTCAATGGAATGACACATGGAGTGACACAGGGAATGACACTGGATTGGACTCTGGAGTGACAATGGAATGAACCAGGAGTGTCACATGGAGTGAACTGGAATGACATGGATAGTGACACTGGAATGACACCAGCGAGTTGGACCAATGGAATGACACTGGGAGTGGGACCACAGGAGTGACACTGGAGTGAAGTTCTGTCGTCTAGGGTATCAGCCCACCCACTTTGCACTCAGATAATCGCATGCATTTTCTAATGATGAATCAATCTCGCTGGCCCTTTCTATCCAAACGTCGGACTGATTTATTCTTCTTCAGAGATACAGAATGAGCTAGATATGTATTTCTTTTTTGACTTAAGGGACTTGATATTTCTCTTCAGAGGATCAGAATGAGGAAGATAGTTTTTTCTTTTTGCAAGGGTCTGCTATTTTCTTCAGAGACTACAGACAATGAGGAACCGATATGTATTTCTTTTTGCTTAAGGGAATGTTACTTTCCTCTTCAGAGATACAGAATGAGGAATGATAGGTATCTCTTTTTGCTTAGGCTGAGTTCCATCAGCCTCAATACGAAGGTTGAAACTACTCTATTGATATGGTAGGAGCTGTATCTCATGGTCATGGGCCGGCTATCATGTTCTCCTCCCGCTACGTTCCAGACTGGCCTGTTCGGGGAATAGCTCTTTAAAAAAGACAGCTGGCATTCGTCTATTATAGCATCGGTACAAATTGATTGATCTGTGTGCTTGATGACGTCGGGTGCGCCTGAAAGGGTTTACAGGCAGCGAAAGCGAATTTAGTTCTAGTACTACTTTCCATCGTGGTATATATGTGCAGTTCCCATCCACACACCCATCCCTCCCCCCCCCCCCCATCCCCGCTCTCTCTTCCCGACCTCGGTAAATACGCCAACATTCTTCTTTTTGTGAGATGTCAATGGTGACGTGGAACGCCGAGAGAGACGACCGACTTGTGTCACCTTACAATGCTGAGCAGACATAAGTACTGGCCACCCTATTTGTGTGTACATTAATGTGTGCGCGCAGCCTTGAACCAGGCGGATGTCGTATCAACGCTTTTGTGACATAACCCTTTGGACCATTGTTTGCAGGGAATAAAAGTATCTGTGGGACAATCCTGAGAAATCCTTACCTGGTCACACATTCCTTCCACAGGAACCTTTCCCACTTTCTATTCATATGGAAAGAAGCATGTCTGCTCGAGGCAGTTTCTTGAAAAAAATGGAAAAAAAGATTCCATCAAAGATTTACCGTTTTTATGGGTTGTCTGGAAAGATACACTTTAAACGGTTACTGCTTGTGTTTTGGTAGAACATATTCCACTTTGCACTCGGACCGCGTGCTTGTTTTGTTGTTTGGTTGCTGTCAACATTTTTTTTATTAAGTAATGAAGGTTCATACTATAAGTCCATTCTGCAATTCGGATACTTTTTAAAGGTATTACTGAGAGGCCGTGACAAATGTAGTTTTTTAGCGTTTTTATACTCCATGACCTGCTCTTTGTTCTCGAACATTCTGACAAGATGACATATAACAGACCTGTAGCAATCAATCCATATAACATGCTGAATCAAGTCTTATAGTTGTACCTATACTGACCTTCCTTAAAAAAACGCACGAAAACATAAAACAAGATGAAGGAGGCGGGCGTGAATGTTAATTGGTAAAAATTTGTACAGAAGTGGATATAGCGAGCATTTCATCGCTGATTTGATTCATTACACCGGTAATGTGTGAAAATGTCATCTGCAATATGTCTTTGCTGTGAAAATTCCCCCCCCAATGGTCACGGGTAAATTCCAGCTTGATGTCCTATTCCGTGCTCCCCATGTGCGCCTAACATTGGCGTTGACAAATGCTTGACACCTGCGGCCTCATTGAGTGTGGGACACCAGGTGGTTGTTGCGTACACCTTGGCCAACCTGCCCATCTCATGGACCGATGGCAACCCTGGTGGAAGTGAGCGTCTGCTTGCTGGTCGTGGTGCATGGAGGTCCAACAGTCGGACAAGTTCGCATCCACATAAAATGTTTGTTGGGTTAAATCTGGGAACTGAGGGCTGGCCAGGGCCAGCCACATTGCGTGTTATGCGGAGAAGAAATTGATGGGTGGCCTGGCGTGCTGGGTTTGTCTTGCCTCTGTCCTGTTGGAATGTCCAGTCTTGGGTTGTGCGCACCAAAAATTGGATAACGGACATGGGGTCTGAGAAACATGGTTGATGTTGCGCCTGTGCAATTGAATCCCTCGCTCCGCGACCAGGTCCTATGTTCTGTAAGTTGACTTGTCCTATGCCGTGGTTAATTGCCTATTGCATCCCACCTTATCATAAAACATTCGGGCATCCCCAGGGGTTCCGCTCTACCATTTGGGTGATCAGCATTGGGCGTTCAACCAGGTCGAGCCATATTCTGCACGCACCGTTCATGCCTTGTCATTAACAATAAAGGCTCTCATCTAGAGAACAGTTCATGCGTCCCCAACTACCGACTGCCCCAGTTGATTCGGGCTAGTGCCGGACATCGCTGCTGTCCTGACGCGGTCTTGGTATCAGTACCGGACACTCGTGTGGTGACTGCATGCCTGACCGTTCCTCCTTGAAGATACGCCCCGCACGCAAACTGTGTTGAGGCCGTTT
Organism: Conus ventricosus; assembly: GCA_018398815.1. Classification (NCBI taxonomy): domain Eukaryota; kingdom Metazoa; phylum Mollusca; class Gastropoda; order Neogastropoda; family Conidae; genus Conus; species Conus ventricosus. The sequence continues at coordinate 4,621 of JAFLJL010015463.1, forward strand.
CGTTGATGGAGATCCTCAACCGGGCACCAGTCGAGCACTGCTGTCAGTCTAGCGGCTTGTTCCTGGCCGCACTGGTGTCCCGCAGATGGGTTCGAACAAAGATGGCGTTCCTCTCTTGGGGATGGTGATCCCCGAGGGACCGTCTCTGGCGGGGTCAATTCATCAGTGGTAACCAGCTGAATCGCCGGCAGTTGCTGCAGACGTTTGTGGTTGAGATGTGGACGTTAAAGTTGCTTGCGTCCTGCATCGGCATCCAACACCAGCACTCCAGATGGAATAGGGGGCCACGATTGCGTTCCCTCGCGTAGCTCTTGGCATCTCTGTAGCGCTCAGTCTGGCAAGTCGCGTTTCCTGTACACCTCTGTCTGCGCGGCAGTTTTAAGGGGCGCATGCCAGGTTTATTGTTTGCTGGTTATCTTTGATCTGCATAAGTGTGCAGTTGCCTCACATGCAGCTACCACGTTTGCACATTTTTGTTGAACCTCCAGTGACGGGACATGATGTGTTGCTCACACAATATTTTTTCACTGCACCGTGTGTCTTGGTACATCAATCTATTGACACAAAGGTTCAATATTGTTTATATTCAACCCATTTTCCACCGAATAAATAGCATTCAATCTTTTCGCGTTTTCTTATGGAAGTCAGTATAGTTAATGTCGATAATTACTGCATCTTGTTCCGTTGTCATTCCAATTTTCATTTGACATATATTTTGGACAACTTTCAAGGCTGGGGATTTTGCGCCACGAATAAAAATCTCAGAAAACGGCATTGCCCCCGGTAGCTGTACAGACTCATTTTCGTCCCATAACTAATTTGTATCCTCACAACTTTATTGGCTTCTGTCGTTGCTTCTTTATTCGGCCCTTCCTTGCTCTTTAATATATATATTCAAACTCTTTTCCTGGCTATTTTCACTTTTTGGTTTGCTACTCTCTGCGAAAAAACATATTCTTAAAATAGGCGAATTCTTGTCAATTCCCTAGCTGATATTTCAATCTGTTGGACCTCACAAAAGGATGGGACAAATCAATACAATTTTCTCAATCTGTCGTGGTATACAACGCAAAAAATTGGTAAGGCATTACGGATCCGTTCCTTGCTTAATGAGTTAACATTCTGTCACTCTGTCATTGTGTGAGAAAAATAAAAGACACCCGCCCATGTGAACACATCATGAGGATAATTTCCTTGGCCATGTCAGACATAGCATTGCATGATACAGTAACTTTTAATAATGGATCAGTCACCCAATCTGTAAGGGCCTTATTAGGCTGCCCTTTTCTTTTTAACCAATATTTATTTGTAGTGTTCCATGTTGATTTGATGAATCTTATTCTGTCTGCTATATATGCCTGTCTCAGTTCTTGCCTGAAATCTGGTTGTGAGATGGGTTCTATTATTTTGTCTTATTCTTGATTAGTAGATTTTAATATTAAATTAAAAAACGTCGCTGGAAGTATAAGAAATTTGTAAAAACCCTTTGTCGACTTTTGTTTTTTTTGTCCATTGCCAAAACAAGACTAAACGTATGGGTGCATGATATTAAGGTTTCCGCAATTGTAAAGCACCTTTTTCTTTCATACTCTGTATCAGAGCATTCATATAAGTCCGTTGTTCATGATCACTTTCCATTCGTGGTGGTAGATATTCTCTTTAGCATCCTTGCATATAGTACTGCTTTGCGGGGATAGGGTCTCACTCATGTCTCCTTCTTGTAACACCAATTTGTGACACAAGAAATCTGTAGTTACATCTCCATTGAAATCCCATTTCGTTTAGGTGAGAGAATGACACACTCTGGAGTGGTACAGGGTGGTTGGAAGAACGGCTACTGTCATGTGGGTGGTACAGGTTGTGCGGTGGACTTGGGACATGTCATGTTACTGCTAAGGCTCTTTACAACCAGGGTTTTCTCAAGACTCGAAGACTGGTAGAGTACATGGTGTGTATGATGCAAGACCCTGAGGGAGCGAGGTATTGTTATGTTGTGTGTCTGTGTGTGTGTTTGTTGTGTGTGTGTGTGTGTGTGTGTGTGTGTGTGTCGTGCATGTCGCTCTCGTGTGTGTCGTGTGTTGCGTGTCCCTGTTTGGGTTTTTGTTTCGTGTGTGTGTGTGTTGTGTGTGTGTGTGGTGTGCTGTGTGTGTGTGTGTGTGTGCTGTGTGTCCCCCCTGTGTCTGTGTGTGGTGTGTGTGGTGTGTGTGTGTGTGTGTGTTTGCTCAGTAAGTGGATATTAATTTTGATAATTCATGGGGTTGATTTATTATAAATCTGTTACTGTACACAGTTTTGCAGCCCCTGCAGACAGTGCACAGCAGCTGCAGCAGCAGCAGCAGCAGCTGCAGCAGAAGACCAGCAAATATCAAACAATTAGCATACTGCTCGATTTTTGAGCCATTGCAGGCAAAACATTTCAGTTGTATTCATTGGTTAAAGATTAACTTTGGTCTTGCCTCATTCATATTCATTATGGCTGTCTGTTACTGTCTGTTGTCTGTATGTTGTCTGTCTGCCTTTTTGCATGTACGTCTCTCTCCCGCCTCCCCCGATTCACTCTCCTCGTCTCTGTGTGTGTGTTGTGTGTGGGTGTGTGTGTGTGTGTGTGTTTGTGTGTGTCGTGTGTGTGTGTGTGTGTGTGCGCGCGTGCGTGCGTGTAAGAGTGTCATCGAAAATATTTGTCTGTCAAACGTCCCATGGCTATCAGGGCAATTACTATTACTTGATATGGGGGCATAATCCCAAAAGGTAATCGACTGATATAACGACCAACTGCACTACATCTCGTTGCTTGCGTCTTAATCATGGATGACATTTCTCTTTCATACTAGCAATGGTATGCCAGTGACATATCGCAATATCTGTCTCATTTCCCTCTCAGTCTCCATCACGCGCGCGGCGGCGCGCTGAGCGCACTCCTCACACACCACACACACACCACACACACACACACACTCACACAACCACACACACAACAACACACACACACACACACACACAGGCTCATACACCACCAAACACCTAACAAACATCAGGCACGCACGCACGCACGCAACACACCACTCACTACAACTCATGCACACACACTATCGCACCTCGCCTCGCATGCACGCACGCAAGCACAAAACACTCACACACACACTCTACACACACACTCACACACAACACACAAACACACCACTCTCAATGGTTTCCTTATAAGCAGTTGAGACAACCTTATTAAAAAAGAATCATTGCATACTCCCCCTCCTCACACACACACCTTCGCCCTACGCCTACAACACCTTACCTCTATTGAATGCAAGGAACATTCAATCCCTCTCAACTCTCTTATCTTCTCTCTCTCTCTCTCCTCTCTTATAGCCACCATATTTATCTTCAGCTCCTGATGCCATCAACATACTTCAACAGTCTTGACTGGCTCAGATTTGCGGATACAACGTGGCACGACAAGTCGGCAGGCTGTGTTCCTAGCTCAAGCTGGTCGCTGCAAGCGTCCCCCGGTAAAAAACAGCAAAACTAAACACCACCCTGCATTATCCACACTTGATCAAGCTCCAGACAGTGGGTTTAGTGGTTCATGGATGCGCGTAACCAACGCTTATATAGCCTGACGTTTTATTAGGATGCAATGAAGCTTGTTAGGGGGTAGGGGGAAGTGTAGGGTAGAGGGGGGTGGGGGTTAGGAAGTACGGGAGGAGGGGTGGTTGTCAGGGTGGACGGGCGGGTAGGAGGAAAGGGACGGGCGGGGGGTCTCACAAGAGATGGAATGGGGGCGAAGAGGGAGCCTGTGCTGTAGGGGTTGTAACTGATGTCAAATGGTGACTGAGCAAGGGAACAGTGTGTGTTGTGTGTGTTGTATGTGTGTGTGTGTGCTGTGTGTGGCGTTGTGTGCTTGTGTGTGTGTGTGAGAGAGAGAGAGTGACCCAGAGAGAGAGAGAGAAGAGAGGGCGGATGGGGGGTATGGGAAGAGGAAGGACGGAGCAGGGGGGGGTGGAATGGAGGGGTGTACAGGGTGGAGGGGCGTGGGAGGGGGAAGAGGAAGGGAGCGAGGCGGTGTGGAGGGGGGAGGGTCGGCTGTTGGAGGGGATGTCAGGGTGGCGGGGGGGGGGGGGGGGGGGGGAGCGGGGGCGGAGGGAAGAAAGAGATGGGGGTGTCCCATGTGATCAAGTGATGTGTTAGTGTATTGTTTACGACAACAGATCACGAACCTGCACGAGCTGAAGAAGGTTGTGTTGTGGCAGTGCTCTCTCTCTCTCTCTCTCTCTCATCTCTCTCTCTCCCTCTCTCTATGCTCTATCTCTCTCTCTCTCTCTCTCCTGCAGTCTGTCGGGTGCCTGTCAGATGATAGGCACGACTTGTACTTTTATCTCTAACGAAGTGTCTGTGCTTGGTGTTGTCTGTCAAACAAAAAAAACTGGTTGCAGTCGTCATACGTTGTGGTGCATCTCAGTGGTTAAAAAAGTCAGAGCAAAAATTGTGCTGAGGTGGGATTGTTGTAGACAACTCTAAAATGGTGCGTCGTCATCAGATAGTGCTTTACCACTCTAGTGGTTTATATTGGGAAAGAATACATAAAGTGCTTGTCACTGTGCTGAGTGTGACGCGTGCTTAAGTTTTGAAGAATTTACGAGTAATCATAATTAAAACTCTTACTCAATTTTTTTATGTTTATTTTTATTAATATTTGTTTTTTTCTTGGAACATCTGTTTCTTACTTTTCTGTTATAGGATTGTTGCACATTAGTTTGTATCCGTTTAATTTTTGTCTTGTTTCTCATTGTAATTTTAATTGGCATTGCAGCATTGTTATGGTTGTGTGTGTACTATACGGACTCATTTGTCGTTTGTATTTAAGTCAAACAAGATACGAAAATAATTAAAATCATTATAGCGAAATAGTGTATCATGAAATTAGCAATAGCCTCTGCTGAGGGGAGACTGCTGTAGATTAACTTATTCATTGCCGGCTTTTGGATTTTTGATGTGTTCTTGGAATATTTATAATTGCTGATCTTATATTTGTACATTGTTGTTGCTACTGTATTATCTATTTTGTTTTATTGCTCTGGTTTTGCCTATAGAATTTATAAAATGCACCATTGTAATGTAATTAATATGATAACATGGGCATTAGCAATTGTCGTCACTCATAATTGGGTTACATCATCTGCCTAAATAAGATTAATTGTTGTCTGCGTTTTCTTACTAAACGAATCCCCTTCTTCTTCATCTGCTGGTCTCCTTTCGGTGAAACTCGCCTTGGACTCCCGTTTCACTGATTCAGCTTTATCCATAAACTAACTCTATAACTTTGTCCGACGCGACTGCACATCACTCTGGTGAAACAGGACTTGGAATATATATTCATCAAAGCTTACGCTCACTGTACAGAAAAGGCGGCGTGACCTGGAGCCTGATAATGTTGAATGTATGTGGCTGCAGGTCAAACCTCAACCTCAGCCATCTTCTAGTTGGCATATGATGTTACAGGAATCCGCTCGCACTTTCCTTTGGTATGGAAACTTTGTACACATGATGGTATTGAGTTGACTATGAGCTTATCACAGAATGTTCTTTATTATTGGTGATGTTAACAATTGTTCTGTTTTTGAAAACGGCAAGCCTGCCCTGGGTTTGGCGACCACCACACTTCTTTGGTTGCTCTCAGCTCTATTCATTTATACTTAACTAGAATCGCTAAAAGCCATTATTATACATTGCTGGATCATACTCTACACAGAAATACACTATGCCAATGGTATCCTATTTAATCTGTGGGGCAACAAAAGCATCATAAGCGACCACTGTCTACTTTTTGGTCACTTGGTCTTGTATATACTTCCAAAGCATCAGAATTTGGGCCCTCACTACCATGCAATATCGCCGCTTCGAAAATTTCAGTACCAGGATGTTTTTTTCACTCGAATTATGACTTAGCAATCCTTTCTACTGTGTACTCAATCTAAATCAGATCCAATATGAAGCGTATAATAATCGGTATAATATCTGTCTCTCAATGTGGATATACAAGACCCACTTAGAAGAAAATGGGTTTAAAAACACAGAGTACCTTCCTGCTGGCTGTCAAAAAGAATTATTATTGTAATGGCCTCTAAGGGGATGCACTTATAAACCGCATAAATATACGTTGATGAATATATAAATGCAGAGGAAACAGTTATATGATCTAGTTAGAAATCAAAATCTGAGCATTTTAGGAAAATGATAAAAGGACACCACAGGGTACTGCCATCTGTATGGCGTGAGGTTCAATGAAATAACCGTGACTTGTCAGAGAAAGGTATTACAGATATAATAATGGGAGTACTATTGGTCTGTCTAACACCTCTTCCAAAACATTTCTATTTCCTTCAGGCTAACTGTAATATGTTCATTCAGCTGCCAATGTCCACATTCTTTATTCCGTTCATGACGATTCAGATGTTCTCCATCGTTTTGTCATTGAACGATTGTTATACACTTAGAGATTCTTTTAGCCATCCCCTTGCCATCTGCTTTTTAATGAAGTTGGTACTTAATGTCATATTCTTTATAAAATAAGATTGAAATGGGTCCAGAATTTAACTTATACTTGCTTATATACTCAAGCTTGCCTCCTACATTACCATTGTTGATTCCACTTTCGTTTGTGTATATATTTGGGCACTTGATCACTGAATGTTCATTCCCTTGCTGGTCTATAGGCACACTGCAAAAAGTTTTTCCCCTTACCCAATGCAAGAGATTTCACTCGATTTAAAACAATGTCCTTGCGTATTCTTTCTTTTTAATCCGTTTGTTTCGTAACCTCTTGTGGGGATTGCATGTTCACATAAACACCTAATATTCTTATGGAACACGCCACAAACGGTTCCAACCTTTGCAGTCAGGATTTCGTAAAATGCACTCATGCCACACGGCTTAACAGCATAGTGATAAATGGCTATCTGCACATAACGAGAAGATAATATGTTTTCATCGTTTTTTATGTATGCCTTTGATCTTGTAGTCCTCAACTTTCCTTATTAATCAAAATGACTGCTTATGCTTCAAAATTCCTGGCAGTAGTCACCTTCACTTTCAGTATTATCTTGAAAAACAGGACCCCTGCGTTGTGTACTTATTCGGTAAGTTTTCCTATGAAGGTTTAGTGAGCTGTGGTGTTCCCACAGGGCTATGTCATTGGTACTCTTACTACTTCTGTATTTTTCATAATATGACCTACCGATGCACATTATCTCACATCTATGATGTTACTCACTGTGATCTGTTCGATGTAGGAACTGCTTCATCTTCACTGTAGTTGATACACAAAATCTTGTCTGTACAATTTTCGATTACAACACTAAGTATAAATGATGTCTTTAGAACTCGGTGCAACCAAAAACCCGAATGGTCACCTTAATCCGCACAAAAACTAATTGTTATGGTCATAGCATCGAGGAACTGCCACAACTTCAATCGCTGAAACGTATGTTGAGCCATAAACATTGAAGTGAAATCCTTGAATCGAGCTGGTTACCGAACTCCGTGTGTATTAGGCGTGTGCGTGATTAGTCGTTGATTATTTGTTAATGGCAATTCTAATACTTAATCTTCTGTTGCAATACAGTGGGCTCGCAATTTGTTTTTGTTAAATAACACTCTGTTATTATGTTGTAACCACAATCCGGTTAATTATTTTTTGTAGACCTGTGACTTTATCACATCAAACTTTGGCGTCCTCCTGTCACTGAGGTGGTGTCGCGTGCCGGTGTAAATATCACATATAAAATAGTTCAACCTCTATGGCATTGGCGAGGGGAATTAAGCTGTTTATTCCCGACTTGTTTCTATCAACATCTGGGGAGACCTTAATTGGCATAAAAAAACTTATGTTTTGCTACAACTGCAGAGCACACACTGATATATATTAGGCATTACTAATGTTACATGCGTCAAACTGCCCATACTTGGCGCAAACTTTTACTCGTGCTGCAGTTTTCCTTATGGCAATCAACCGCGATATGATTCTAAGTATTTACTTCTTTACTACGTGTCCGCATTGTTTTGTTCTATATCTTATGGTTTGACATCGTTTTGGTACATGCATGTCGTGGTAATCTCTTCTCCGTTGCCACAATCTCTGTCAATCATCTGCCGTCCTTCCAATTCCAGCATTACATTAATCATTTACTTGAACCTAATCTAACCTCTTTGATTTTAGTCTCACGCACTACTTTTTTGCTTTGCCTCTTATTTGTCTGATGAAAATGTGTAAGTATGTTTGTGTGTGGGTGGCGTGGGTGGTTGTGTGGTAGTGTGGGTGTGTGTGTAGCACCGTCATGCGATGCGTGTATGTGTGGGCCCGTAGTGCGCGCACCGTGTGCGCGCAATACGTCTACCTGATTATGTTTCGTGTAAATATTGTAATGGAAATTTTTTTTTTTAATTAATTATCTATCTTTGTTACTATTGTTTTTTGTCATGATTATTATTAATAAATGTTGCTATATTCTTCTTCTGTTTCTATCAATTATTAATATGTGCTGTTGACCTGTTTGTTGGAATGTTTGTAGAATAGCCAAGGACAGTTTGGAAGAAGAGGCACTGCCTTTAAGTTCTATAGCCTTGAGTAATATTAAAGTTTTCGAGTCTTGAGTCTTGAGTCTCTGAGTCTCTCTCATCTCTTATCATTCTCTCTCTCCTTCTCTATCTCTCTCTCTCTATCTCTCTCTCTTATCTTAGCGGGGCAAGGCGCCCGGATGAAAAAAAAGCCATAGTTTGTTTCGCGTATCTTGTTACCTTGGACATAAAGATTATCATCTTCCATCATAAGTTCTCTTATCTCTCTCTCTCTCTCTCTCTCTTCTCTCTCTTTCTCGCTCTCTCTATATTCTCTACTCTCTCTGGGAATTGAATGTTTAATGACATAAATTGCTGGAATTTCACAAACAAGCCCTCATGAGTCTGGTCTTGGCCTATGTCTGATCGCCACTTCAAATTATTAATGCTAGTCAGTAAGAGAGAGAGAGAGATCTTGGGAGACAGGGGGACAGAGTTGTTCAGGAGGCCAATAGGGTCAGTGAGTGGAAGGGTCAGTGGAGTGCTGTACACACTCAATGTCTTCTCTCTCTCTTCACTGCCCACTCCCCAGACAGACAGACAGACAGACCAGACGAGGTCAATGCCGTGGATGCTTGTTGACAGGAGGCTTTGCATGTGCTTTGTCCCCCTTTTCCCTGCTCTCTTTCTGGTCCCAGGTCAGGCTCACAATTTGATTTCTATTCCGTTGAACATGTTGGGCTGTGTGTGTGTGTGTGTGTGTGTGGGTGTGTGTGTTGTGTGTTTGTGTGGTGTGTGTGTGTGTGTGTGTGTGTGTGGGTGGGTGGGTGGGTGGTGTAGTGTGTGTGTGTGTGTAGTGTGTGCGTGTGCGTGTGTGTGTGTGTGTGTGTGTGTGTGTTGGTGTGTGGTGTGTGTGCGTTGTGGGTTTGTTGAGAGTTGTGAGAGGGGGAAGGGGGAGAAAGAGAGAGAGAGGTGTGTGTATGTGTGTGTGTGTGTGTGTGTGTGTGTGTTGTGTGTGTGTGTGTGTGTGGTGAGTGAGAGAGAGAGAGAGAGAGGTGTGGTGGATGGAGGAGAGTGAGAGAGTGATGGACGGTGAAGAGAGAGAGAGAGTTTACACATACTTTCTATCTCTTTCAACACACACACACACACACAATCACACACACACTCACATCAACTCACACAAGCGAAAAATCAATAGTCCGCTACAACAAACAAACACAACTAGCAAACAAAGTCACACGGGGAAAAATAGACCACAACACGCACACGCAACAATTACTGTTAATGCACACCTCAACACACTCACACACACACACACCACCACCACACACACACACACTCACACACCAACACACACCACACACACATTTTCAACGAACAGACTCCGTAACAGCCACAAGTTCTTCTAGGGGATCTCTCGTTATCTCTCTATCTGTCCTCTGTATCTCCTCATCTCTGGTCTCTATCTCTCTCTCTCTGTCTCTCATCTCTTCTGTCTGTCTGTCTGTCTGTCTCTCTATCTCTCTCTTCTCTCCTCTATCTCTATCTCTCTCTCTAGATATTATATATTATATATATATATATATATATTTAAACACGCACACCCATGATTGCGCAAAGATGCGTACACATGCACGATCACGCTCTCTCTCTCTATCTTCTCTCTCTCTCTCTATATCAACTCTATCTCCTCTCTCTCTCTTCTAAACACACACCACACACACACCCACACACACACACTACACCATCCACACACTCACTCCATCATATTTCAGAGAGAGATTAATCAGAGCAAGCTTCGAGTAACAGACAAAGAGTTACACACAGCCAATGGCAAAGAACAAATCATACCAGACCACACGACTGTGCAATTGACCTGAGGCAAGAAACATCTCTCTCTCTCTCTCTCTCTTCTCTCCTCATCTCTCTCTCTACTCTCTTATCTCTCTCTATCTCTCTTCTCTACGTTTGTATGTCTGTATGTTTGTTTGTCTTGTCTCTCTGTCAGCGTGTATTCGTTCAATCTATCCTCTCTCTGTAGGTGGGTCGGTCGTTAGGCCTGTACTAATGAAATTATCACCCATTCGCTCTCGATCGCTATCTCGCGCCTCGCTTCTCATCTATCTCTCTCTCTACGTTTGTCTGTCTGTTGTTTGGTTGTCTGTCTATCTGTTGGTGTCGGTATTTCATTCTCTCCGCTCGGTAGTGTTCTGGATCTTTTGGCATGTCTTTAAGAGTCTCCCCGACTTATCTGTCTATATATCTCATCTCGACGCTATCTATCTCTCCTCTTCTCTCTCTCTCTCTCTATATCTCGTTCTGTCTGTCTGTATGTTTGTTGTCTGTCTCTCTGTTTGCGTGTCTGTCTTTCAATCTATCTTCTGGCTGTGTGTCTGTCTTTCTGCCTGTCTATATGTATTCTCCCCCCCCCCATCTCTCTATATCTCTCTGGTATTAAAGATCAATCACATCATATCTATATCAGTTTGTCTTCTGTATGTTTGTTTGTCTGTCTCTATGTATGTGTATCTGTCCTTTCATCTCTCTCTCTGTCTGGTGTGTTATGTCTATCTGCCTGTCTGTCTGATTCTCCTCTCCTTCCCTCTTATCCCTCTCTCTCTCTATCCTCTCTCTCTTCTCTCTCTCTCTCTCTCTCTCTCTCTCTCTCCCCCTCTCTCTCTCTGTTCTATGCTTAAAGACTCAACTCACAACCCTTGTCACACGGATTTTCTCTCTGTCTCTCTTAATCTCTCTCTCCTCTTCTCTCTCTCTTCTCTCTCTCTCTCTCTTCTCTCTCTCTCTCTCTCTCTCTCTCTAAATCCCCTCCTCATCTCTCTCCTCTCTCTCTCTCTCTCTCTCTCTTCTCTCTCTCTCCCTGTCTCTGTCTCTCTCTCTCTGTCCTCTTGTCTCCTGTCTGTCTGTCTCTTTCCCCTCTCTCTCTTCTCTTCTCTCTCTCTCTCTCTCTCTCTTCACATAAAACTGTTTTTTTTCAGCTTTAGCAGCATTTATACGCTCAAACAGTGGTCGACTGGCACATAACAAGAGGTAGGTATGATTCCTGCACAGCTGGCCGACCGCGTATGTCTGTCGTACGTTCTGGCTATCACTTTATCAGCCCAGAGAGTGGCATTAGTTTCTCCAACCTGTCGTAAAACCAACACTTCTAACAGCCTGACGTTTATGAGTTAGGACAGGATGAGGCCTGTGTTAGGGATCAAGGAGAGGAAGAAGGGGGGGTGGGGGGTGGGGGGTGGGGGGAGCCGGTGGGGGTGGAGGGGGGCAGTGGGGAGGGAGGGTATCATGAGGAGGGGTATTTAGGAGAGTGAAATGGGTCAGTGAGGAGGGACTGGTCGTGGGGGCTAATGTTCTAGAGTAGCAGGTTGGAGTGCGGAACGAGATTGGGGGTAAATGGAAAGGGGTGAATGAAGAGAATGTGTTTACCTTGTTAACAGAAGGGAAGCGATTTATACCCAGCTGAAGGACTAGTAGTACAGTGATTGTTTTTCTTTAACAACAATCCCAGCCAGCTCCGGGCTTGCATGATGATATGAATGTGACAGCAATTTTGGGCTCAAAACCGTGGCCAGGTTGTGCCCCCTAGCCAGATTGCTGCTCCCAGGCATTTTCATTTTGCATTTTTGGTTTTTGTTGTTACTCCCAGGTTATAGAGAACAGGGTGAGTACTTCTAGAATGGGAATGCGAAGATTTGCTGTGTGTGTGTGTGTGTGTGCGTGTGGTGTGATGTGTGTGTGTTTGTGTGTGTGTGTTGTGTGTGTGTGTTCTGTGATGTATGTGTTGGGTGTGATGTGGGGTTTTGGTGTTGTGTCCGTACCTCCGTCAGTCGTCCGTGGTCAATTGTGTTCCACTCGCTCCAGACCAAACTACCGGGCAGATCTTCTGAAAATCTGTAGGTATGTTCATTTTGTCATGGATTGATGCCCGATGTTTTAGTTTACCGTTAATAGGCAGTTAGTAAACAGCTTATAACGGTCTGTATCGATTTTTTCTTCTTCACGGAAATATTAGAAAGTACGCTGGCCGATATTTCTGAAAATTTGTTTGGTATGTTCATTATGGTCACGGATGATGCCCGATGTTTTAGTTTACCGTTTAGCGTTACTGTCGGCCCTTTATGGTTTTCTTTTTTATGGAAAATCTCAGTAAGGTTTTCTTGGCCGATTCTTCTGCAAATATAAGTTATGTTTCATTTATAGGTCGCAGATAATGGCCAATGTTTTTAACAGAATAGCCATCACTACGGTTACTCCAGCACAAGACGGGTTTTCCTCTTTATGGATATCTCACGCGTATTCAGGTTAAAATGGGGAAGTAGTTTATAATAGCTTTTGCATCTGGTTTAATATTAGGGGGTTTTCTAACAGTGCGGAACTTATGCATGTGTGTCAATACATAATGAGAGAGAGAGAGAGAGAGAGAGAGGACGGATTGAGACAGAGAGAGAGAGACAGAGAGAGAGACAGACAGACACGACAGACAGACAGACAGACAGCAGGCAGGCAGCAGGCAGGCTGACAGACAGACAGAGTTAGTGTGAGTGAGAAGAAGAGAGAACATGTTTGCGAGCCTCCAGCCCCTCGGTGTGTCGCGTGAGTGCGCTGTGTATGTTGTATATGGGTGTGTGTGTGCATGTGTGTTGTGTGTAGTGTTGTGTATGTGTGTGTGTGTTGTGTGTGTGCGCGCGCGCGTGTGTGCGCGTGCGTGCAGGTGTACGTGTGTGTGTGTGTGCGTGCGTTTGCGTGCCGTGCGGTGCGAGGGACGTGGCGCGCGTCGTGCGTGTGTGTGTGTGTGTGTGTGTGTGATTGTGTGTGTGTGGGTTGTGGTGGACCACATTCTGATAGCTGTAAAAATATAGCATTAAAAATCTAGGCTTGTTAACACACACGTGATAATCTATTTCACCTCGCGCATTAAACTGCTTTGTCATAACTCACTATCTCTATTGACGCGTCACGACTGTGACATTTAAAGTAATATACCTGCAGACAGAAGACCATCCAAAAAGGATGCGGTTTGAAACTACTCCACACCCTACACAAATAAGTCACAAATTCATGGATTTTTATAAATGTCTGCGACTACACTCATAAGCGCCAACTGACTGATCAATGCATAAAACAAATCTATAGTGCTGGCAGAGAACTAAAGTGACACGGGCAACAGAACTCCTTGTTGAAGAAGAGAAAGGTCAGTGGACAGGGGAGGTCAGTGGAATTGCTGTAAACATCAGTTCCTTTTTCTCACGGCCAAGCTCCCCAGACAGATAAGACGAATCAATGTCTTGCAATTCTAGGACGAAATAACATTTGCGGGCATATGTTTGCGCTCCCTCCTCCCTCCTGAGCAGTCTGACTTCGGATTTGTTTTCGTTTCCAATGAAACTAGTTTGGCGTTCTCTGTCCTCTGTCTTTGTCTATGTCTGTCTGGTCTGTCTGTCTGTCTATCTATCTGTCCTGTATATCTGTCTGTCTATCTGTCTGTCTATCTGCTCTGTCTGTCTATCTGTCTGTTCTGATCAGTCTGTCTCTGTCTGTCAGTATGTCTGTCTCTGTCTGTCTATGTCTGTCTGTCTGTCTCTCTCTCTCTTGGCGTGTTGGTGTGTATGTGAGAGTGAGCATGTGTGTGTGTGTGTGTGTGTGTGTGTGTGTGTGTGTGTAGGTGTGTGTGTGTGCGTGTGTGTGTGTGAGAACGGCAGACTAAAAAGCGTGGTGTTTAGTCATATTCTATCTCTACCAAACAGATTCAGCCTCAAGGTCTTGTTTAGCTTGTTTGTTCTTACCAGAGAAGGTGTGGTTGGCCTTGGTGGGGGTTGAATTGAGTGAGGGTGTTCTTCACGGTACTAGAACAGTGTGTGTGTTGTGTAGTGTGTGTGTGTGTGTGTGTGTGTGTGTGTGTGTGTGTGTGTGTTGTTTGTGTGTGTGTGGGTGTGTTTGTGTGTGTGTGTGTGCGAGCGCCGCTTGGCACCCATTAGTCTTTGTGCGTTTGGTGCGTGAGTGAGAGGAGAGAGTGAGAGAGTGAGAGCGAGAGAGAGAGGAGGAGAGAGGATGAGAGAGAGAGCAGAGAGTGAGAGAAGAGAGAGAGAGAGAAAGAGGAGAGAGAGAGAGTGAGACTCACAATCTGTCTCTTGGGAAATGACTTTTTGCGTATTTCTGAGTGCACTAAACTCTCTCTCTCTTCTATCTCTCTCTCTCTCTCTCTCTTCAATCATCTCTCTCTCTCTCTCTCTCTCTCACTCTCTTCCTCTCTAGTATTTGGTCTGTTTATGTTACAGTTTGCAAGTTGACTGGTGTATTTACTTTTTCCTCCTTGTGCCAATTTTTCTGCTCCTTCGCTGGTGTTGTGTGGGGTTGTGTGCGTTTGTGTGTGTGTGTGGTGAGTGTGTGTGATGTGTGTGTGGTGTGTGTGTTTGTGTGTGTGTTGTGTGTGTGGGTTTGTGTGTGTTGTTGTGTGTGTGTGCTGTGTGTGATGTGTGTGCTGTGTGTGTGTGTCGGTGTGGTGTGTTAGGGCGGGATTTTATTATTGCTGTTTAAGGCTTAGGGCTTTTGTTTAAGATTACAGCGCACTAAATGTTACATTTATTATTATTTTTTTATTTTATTGACTTGTGTGGGTGGTCCAGGTGGTTTTTTGTTTGTTTGTTTGGTTTGTTTGTTGCTTTTTTTTTTTCTCAAGGGCTGGGTGGAAAAAAAGCATGGTGTTATTTTGCTTATCTCATTACCCCTGGTGGTATGAAATAAATTTTCGGTTCGTTCGTTCGTTCGTTCGTTCAGTTCTCATTCTCTCTATCTCTCTCCTCTTTGCGGATGTAGGTCTGTGAACAAGACTTGACTGGCATTTCCCACGTGTTGCTATATGTTTGTGACGGATTATCTCGAGTTTCATTGTGCGCTGTGATCTGTTCTTCTTGGCAGGACTTAAAGTGTTGTTTGTCTTGTGGTCTGTTTACTTCTGACAGACAAAATGTCTTCAAGTCGCGTCATTATGTCTTTCCCCACACTGGACAGAATCCTGTGTTGTTTGTCATTGTGGTCTGTTTCCTTCTGACAGGACAAACTGTACTTCACGTGCGTATGATTGTATTTCCCACACTGGATGTAATTATTCCGATGCATTGTTTTGTAACTATTATAGACTGGACTGCCTGATTCTTTGTGTTGCTGTGGTTGTTGTGTATACAGACAGACTGTATTACCTGAGGGCATTGGTTTCGTTTATTTGTTCTGTTGACAGGTATGTTTGTTCCCAAACAGAGACTGAATGCTCTGTGTGCTTTGGGACTGTAAATGTTCTATTCAAAGACTTTTCCCCCATGTTCTTTGTTCTGTTTCTCTTGTCAGACAGACTTGTTTTCCATGTATTTCTTGGTGTGTGCGTTTGTTTCAGGATGACTGTTTAGTGTGTTTAATAATGCATTTCTGCAATTAGGGGGTTTAATATTGCATTACTGCAAATAGTGTGATTAATAATGCATTTCAGCACTATATAGTAGTGTTGTATATTGCTTTACACGCAAATAGTGGTTTTTTATGCATTACTGCAAATCGTGTGTTTCTATATTTGCATTTATGATCTATAGTTGTGGCTTTATTATGCATATCTGACATATTGTGTGGTTTATATTGATTTTATGCATTTTGCTGTGTTTAATAATGACATTTTCTGCATAAAATAGTGTGTTTTATAATGCATTACTGAATATTGTTGTGTATAATATTGATTACTGCAAATAGTGTGTTGTTAAATGGCTTTACTGCTAACTTAGTGCCTGGTTAATAATGCATTGGGCCGAAACATTATAAATAAGCAACGCATCGAATCTCATGCAATATTTTTTAGAAAAACATAATACAAACAACAAACATTTCATTGCTTACAAACGGAACAAGAAACTCTAAATCAAAGGGCAGTACTCTATACATTTTTGTATATACAACGCGACAGCCGCAGCACACCCCCACACAACACTCACAGAGGAAAAGTAGGCGATCGACATCTAAAAATTGAGATGTCAAATAGATGTTTTCACGGACATACTATCTCGATTTAATCTGTTCTTTCATAGGAACTTAATTTCAGGTTACAGTTTGTAAATCGGCACACTGGAAGACTCAGAGCGGTGGTTTATCATCAGAGAGGTTTAATAATGTTATGTAGCAGAGGATATCATAACTCACTTCGAATCAGCTGAAGAAAACAAAAGCAAAAGTCTGGATTTCTAAATATGACTTTTTTTTGTATTTGGAGGAAATACACAGTAAAAGTTAAGGAAAAATTATATTTTGAGTAAACTGGTGTATGGATACCATTTTGTTTGGAACTCGTATTGCTTCATCTCTAAATCATGTGCATGGTTTTCTATCTTGTAACTGATATGCAATTCTTTTTTTAAAAAAACATGTATAGTGGCTTTGTTTTGTTTATTCTGCATTTGTATGTGGCTTTGTTTTGTTTTATTCTGCATTTGTATACATGACATTTTCCTAACAAAACAATAACGTCAAGTACTTCATCAGTTTTTACTGTTATCTTCTGTGCCGAAGGGAACACGTTCAAAGTTTAAATGAAGACGTTTGCAGTTTCCACATTTTTTTTCTTTCATGACTTTCTCTATTCCTGCCAAAAGAGATATGAACGTTGACGTCATGGTATGTTTCTGTTTTACAGACTGTATTCACAGTATACCATGATCTGTTTTTCTTGACAGACATTGCATTCCCTGTGTACCATGGTCTGTTTCTGTTTACAGACTGTATTCCCTGTGTGCCTTGGTCTGTTTCTATTTACAGACTATACTCCCTGTATGCCATGGTCAGTATCTGTTTCATATTGTATTACCTATGTGCCTGGGTCTGTTTCTATTTATAGACTATACTCCCTGTATGCCATGGTCTGTATCTGTTTATATATTGTATTATCTGTGTGCCTGGGTCTGTTTCTATTTACAGACTATACTCCCTGTATGCCATGGTCAGTATCTGTTTACATATTGTATTATCTGTGTGCCCGGGTCTGTTTCCATTTATAGACTATACTCCCTGCAAGCCATGGTCTGTATCTTTTACATATTGTATTATCTGTGTGCCCGGGTCTGTTTCCATTTATAGACTATGCTCCCTGCAAGCCATGATCTGTATCTGTTTACAGACCGTATTATCAGTGTACCATGGTCTGTTTTTCTTGACAGACATTAATATTCCCTGTGGGTCATGGTCTGTATCTGTTTACAGACTGTATTCCCCGTGTGCCATGGTCTGTATCTGTTTACAGACCGTATTATCAGTGTACCATGATCAGTTTCGTTTGACAGACATTGAATTCCCTGTGTTTCATGATCTGTTTCTATTTACAGACTGTATTCCCTGTGTGCCACGGTCTGTTTCTGTTTACAGACTGTATTCCCTGTGTGCCATGGCCTCGGTCTCGTTGACAGCAAACCATTTCCCTGTGTGTCGCAGTCTGTTTCCTACGGACAGACTATTAATTCTTTGTGTGGTGTTGTCTGTTTCCCTGTGACAGACCGCACATCTCTGTGGCATGGTCTGTTTCCCTGTGAACAGACACAGGCCCCAACTGTCAGCGCCTTGTGCCATGTCGCCACTGACCTGCCCGCAGGTCGCATTTTCTCCCCCCCCCCCCCCCCCCACCCCATCCCCCTCTCCTCCCCCTCCCTCCTGTTCAGTGAACTCAGCTGCACTGCCCCTTTACTTCCAGCCTGCAATGTTTCGGAGACAACTGTGACAAACCCCCCTCCATTGAGGAGGAGACATCTGTGACAGCCTCCCATCGATTGAGGAGGAGACAACTGTGACAAACCCCCCTCCATTGAGGAGGAGACATCTGTGACAGCCTCCCATCGATTGAGGAGGAGACAACTGTGACAAAAACCCCTCCATTGAGGAGAGACATCTGTGACAGCCTCCCATCGATTGAGGAGGAGACAACTGTGACAAACCCCCCTCCATTGAGGAGGAGACATCTGTGACAGCCTCACATCGATTGAGGAGGAGACAACTGCGACACACTCCCCTCGACTGAGGAGGAGACAACTGTGACAGACTCCCCTCCATTGAGGAGGAGACAACTGTGACACACTCCCATCGACTGAGGAGGAGACAACTGCGACAGACTCCCATCGATTGAGGAGAGACAACTGCGACACACTCCCATCGATTGAGGAGGAGACAACTGTGACCGACTCCCATCGATTGAGGAGGAGACAACTGCGACACACCTCCCATCGACTGAGGAGGAGACAACTGCGACAGACTCCCATCGATTGAGGAGGAGACAACTGTGACACACTCCCATCGATTGAGGAGGAGACAACTGTGACCGACTCCCAACGATTGAGGAGGAGACAACTGCGACAGACTCCCATCGACTGAGGAGGGACAATCTGTGACACACTCCCATCGATGAGGAGGAACAACTGTGACCACTCCCATGGACTGAGGAGGAGACAACTGTGACACACTCCCATGGACTGAGGAGGAGACAACTGTGACCTACTGCCATCGACTGAGAAGGTGGAAGAATTAGGCTGAAGGTGAGAATGTAGGATGGGTGGAAGGAAAAAGGGAGGGTGGGAGTGGGGAGTACGACGGAAGATATGGTGGGTCACGTTGAAGAGAGAGAGAGAGAGAGAAGAGAGAGAGAGAGAGAGAGAGAGAGAGAGAGAGAGAGAGAGAGAGAGAGGCAGACAGACAGAAGACACACAGACACACAGACCACAGACAGACAGGACCGAACAGAAAAGGGAGAAGAGAGGGAAGCAAAACCTATCCTGGTGTGAGCAAACCAGAAGAGAGAGAGGAGAGAGAGAGAGAGAGAGAGAGAGAGAGAGAGAGAGAGAGAGAGAGAGAGAGAGAGAGAGAGAGGAGAGAGGGCAAAACCCATCCTATGTGAACAAGCTCAGAGAGAGAGAGAGAGAGAGAAGAAAGAGAAGAGAGAGAGAGAGAGAGAGAGAGAGAGAGAGAGAGAGAGAGAGAGAGAGAGAGAGAGAGAGAGAGAGAGAGAGAGAGGGCAAACCCATCCTATGTGAACAAGCCCACAGAGAGAGAGAGAGAGAGAGAGAGAGAGAAGAGAGGAGAGAGAGAGAGGAGAGAGAGAGAGAAGAGAGAGAGAGAGAAGGGGAGAGAGAGGCAAGCCCAATCCTGTGTGAACAAACCCAAGAGAGAGAGAAGAGAGAAGAGGAGAAGAAGAGAGAGGGGAAGAGAGAGAGAGAGGCAAACCAATCCCGTGTGACCCCCCCCCCCCCCCCCCCCCCCCCCCAACAAACCAGCCGTGTGGTCGGAAGCATAATACACACACCCCACCCTTACTGTCCTCGCTCTGTCACGTTGGGTCATTTGGACTGGATCCAAGTCTGCTTCAAACACAAGAAAGTCAGACAGACACAAAAGATAAAGAAGAATTTTTTTTTTAAAGAAGGAAAAAAAAAGACAAATAGACAGGAAAAAATCCTCAAAGGCTGTTAGACGAAAAGCAAAAAAAAAAAAAAAAAAAAAATGACAAAAAAAAAAAAAAAGACAAAGACAAAGCATCATGCAACCGTCACCTCGGATCAGCAGCGAACTTTGCTGTGTTTTTCTCGACTGAAGAATAAAAGATGGAATCGATGTTTCCATTTTTTACATACAGATGAACATGCAAACACGAATATAATGAATACAGACATGTCTACATCCACACCTACCTCTGACTAACCTTTCATACACACATAATTGTAACTCTCTGTCTCTGTCCTAGTCTGTCTGTCTGTCTGTCTCTGTCTCTGTCTGTCTCTCTGCCTCTCTCTCTCTCTCTCTCTCTCCTCTCTCTCTCTCTCTCTCTCTCTCGCTCTCCCTCTCCCTCTGTCCGTTTGCTCCCTGTCTGTCTGTCCCTCTATCTGTCTAACTCTCTCTATAACTGTTTCTGTGTCTCTCTAAACCTTTGTCACTGTCTGTCTGTCTGTCTGTCTCTTTCTCTCTCTCTCTTCTCTCTCTCTCTCTCTCTCTCTCTCTCTCTCTCTCTCTCTCTCTCTCTCTCTCTCTCTCTTGACTTTCCGATAACATGCCAGATGTTGTGACTTCAAACGTCGTATTATCTGACAGCTTACACTTGCACGAGTATCATAAGCCAGGTTTCTTCCTGTCAATCAAATGGGCATGCTTCATGTATCACAGCAACGGAGGTTAATGATTTCACTGTTTTAGCCAGTCAAATATAGAGCACATTTTAACAAACGAATTATTTCATTTTTTTTAGTCCACAAATGATTCATTCCATTTCTTTTTAGTCCACATATGGTCTGTACATGCCTGAAATGATTTAGAACAAACGAAAAGTCTGATAATTGGCAATTTTTAGTCCGAGTTGTCGTGTGTGTGTGTGTGTGTGTGTGTGTGTGTGTGTGTGGTGTGCGTGTGTGCGTGGGGTGCGTGTCGTGCGTGCGTGCGCGTGTGCGTGCGTGTGTGTGTGTGTGCATGCGTGAGTGCGTGCGTGCGTTTTGTGCGTACTTGCGTGTGCGTGTGTGCGTGTGTGTGTGTGTGCCTGTGGTTGCTTACATGATTCGCCAAATTCTGTAAACTTCCTAGCCCCTGGGAACAATCAACAGCTGGTTTTATCTGTGCTTTGTGTACTGGGTGCCAAACAATTGGAGTGGGTCAGTGTGCCGCATGCTTTGTGTACCTGGGTGCCAAACAATTGGAGTGGGTCAGTGTGCCGCATGCTTTGTGTACTGGGTGCCAAACATTGAGTGGGTCGTGTCCCATGCTTTGTGTACCGGTGCCAAACCATTGGAGGGGTCAGTGTGCCGCATACTTTGTTACCCGGGTGCCAAACAATGGAGGGGTCAGTGTGCCGCATGCTTTGTGTTACCGGGTGCCAAACCATTGGGATGTACATCATGCTGGACTGGGTCAGTGTGCCGCATGCATGCAGCTTCCTCCAAAACTACCTCTTCTGCAAACCTTAAAACAGTAATATAGTTGAACAACTTGGTAGTCGGGGAAAACAAGTGCAGGTTAACAAATTCCGCCATTATTTCAGTGACTTGACAAAGACATTTTTTTTAAGAAAGGAGGAGGGAGATGGATGAAGAAGGAAAAAGAAATGAAAAATTAGGGGAATTTTATATTACAAATACAAAATCCTTCACTAGCAGCATATGCGGACCATTGTGGCTCATCTTGAAGACAGAACTATTCATATCACGTTGCTCCGAGGCCTTTCATCCACCGGATCGGACTCGTCAGGGAGGCACGGCGGGTTGCGTCTGTGCTCTTATGGCATCAAAGAAAGATACACAACAGTCTGCAATTCTGTGATATTCTCACCACCAAGGTTTAAAAACCCTTAAAACAGTATAAGGTTCATGTCACAGGCCCCAGTGCTATAGGGTTCCACTGGTTCTCTACCTGCAAGCTGCCATTAACTACAAGAAGAAAGTGATTCTGTACCGAGGCCCATTGGTCGGTCTGAGTTCTAATGGAACCACAACCTCTGGGTCCATCTCAGGCTGCAGCTTCAGCTTACATCTGTAATGGATGTAGCCATCCGCGCTCTTTGTGTTCTGAATGTCTGGATTCACCCGAGCGATCGAACTGACTGGCTTCAAAGTCAAGTCACTCTCAGAGGATGAAAGACTGGGGCAGCCTGGGGGAAGCTATTGAAGACAGCTGCATTTGTTGTGCGGATGGCTGACGCGGTCTTCTGCCCATCAACAAAGAAGGCTGGTGTCGACCAGCACCCTGGGTGTTGTGGTTAATCTCACAGGTTGTGGGCTAGGCTCGAGGTCGTGGGTTCGAGTACCCTACAGACCATACAATGTGGGCATGTTTCGGCCCCAGCCAGCTCCTAGCCAGTGTTGTATAGGATGCTGACACAGATGAGAAGACGGGCCACGGATTTGAGTTTCATCTGTTTTGCGGATGTATCTCGAGAGTATTTGTTCGCCCTTTCTGGACCGATAGCAAAAGGTGTATTTTTTCTCCCGGGGAAATATTGATACTAGGAAAATATGATGAAGGTCACAATAGAATCAGTACAGTGCAGTACAGTACATTAGAAGGCAATAGACCCCAATCCAATACACATAGGCAGTGCGGAATTCAGTTCGGAGCCTCCCATCCCAAATGGATCATAATTTCAAAATGTCTTCACCCCCCCCCCCCACACACACACACCTGTGATCTCTCAAAATCCTGTTTTGGGTGGTGACCTGGGCGTTGATGTCCCTTTTGAAGCCCATCCCCTGGAAAAATCTGTGTTGAACTAATGGGTGTTGATCGATCTCGGGGGAAAACTGTCACTGGTTTGGGAAATTGATGGCGCCTCCAAAAAAAAGCCTCACAGGCTGCTCCAAAACAAGTCAGTTACCTTCAGCAGTTGGGGGCTTAGGAAAGGTGCCCTGCTAATGTTAGTGGAAAGCGCACCACTGTGTGTGTGTGTGTGTTTTGTGTGTGTGTGTGTGTGTGTGTGTGTGTGTTTGTGGTGTGTGTGTGTGCGTGCGGGGGCGTGCGTGCGTGCGTGCGTGCGTGCGGGGCGTGGGGGCGTGTGGTGTGTGTGTGTGTGTGTGTGTGTGTGTGTTGGGGTGTGTGTGGGGGGTTGTGTGTGTGTTGTGGATCTGACTCCAATTTGATGGCAGGGTTTGAAAGATCCGACGTGTGATCATTTCGGTTCTCCCCCCACTTGTAAATCCGCTTTAATACCCTACTGGGTTTCCCCTGCGGAACATTTGCAGTTGGTGCCTTTTTTGTCTTGGGGCAACTCCAGCCGTCAGACTTCAGGTATGTCCGCTGTGGGCAATTTAGTCTCCAAACTTTCATTCCAGTTTTACCGTCTTTCCCAATTCAGTCGACCAGTCTTTCATTCAGTCTACCAGTCTTTCAATTCAGTCTACCAGTCTTTCAATTCAGTCGCCAATCTTTCAATTCAGTCCCCAGTCTTTCAATTCAGTCTACCAGTCTTTCTTCATCTACCATCCTTCAATTCAGTCGACCAGTCTTTCAAATTCAGTCGACCAGTCTTTCAATTCAGTCGACCAGTCTTTCAATTCAGTCTACCAGTCTTTCAATTCAGTCGACCAGGGCTTTCAATTCAGTCGACCAGTCTTTCAATTCAGTCACCAGTCTTTCAATTCAGTCTACCAGTCTTTCAATTTTAGTCGACCAGTCTTTCAATTCAGTCGACCAGTCTTTTTAAACAGTCTAACCAGTCTTTCAATTCAGTTTTAACCAGTCTTTCAATTCAGTCTACACCATTCCTTTCAATTCAGTCTATACCAGTCTGTCAATGACTGAGTGGGTGACTACAAGACTTCTGTTGTCATTTTATAAGTAATTGCCATATGGGTAGTCTGGTCAAAATCATGCAGCGTGTGTGTTTATAGCCTAGTGCCCGCGTTGCCTTTAACTTGGTAAATCTCTGTCTGGTCTGCTGTCTGTCTGTCCCGTCTGTCTGTCTGTCTCTCTCTCTCGTCTCTCTCTTTCTCTCTCTCTCTCTCTCTCTCTTCTCTTCTCTCTCTCCCCTCTCCTTTCTCTCTTTTCCTCTCTCTCCCCTTTCTCTCTCTTTCTCCTCTCTCTTTTCTCTCTTCTTCTCGGTCTTCTTCTTTCTCTCTCTCTCCTCTCTTCTCTCCTCTCTCCTCTCCCCCTCCCCACCTTTTTCCCCCTCTCTCTCTCTTCTCTCTCTCCTCTCTCTCTCCTCTCCTCCTCTCTCTCTCTCTCCTCTCTCTCTCTCTCTCTCTCCCTCCTCTGCCGGCAGAACGCACTCTTTCCTTTTAGCCACGGTTTCCCGCACAGACGTAATCTGACATCTGGGCCGCTTTCAGCACTGTTGTTGATAACAGACCAGGTTCATACTTACTCCCCGAGAATGCTTTCACAATAAATGCCATCCCATTTTAGTAGCGTTAGAGGAGAATCTGTGCCAATGGCCACGTCAACACAGCGCTATAACCGCCCAGGTATTAAGTAACACGGTGAAAACTTTACAAAATAATTCAGGTCATATCAAAACTTTCCACAAGTATACAGCTCTTCAAGATTATGTAGCTACAAATTACTTAATTGTAGACAAAAACACCACAGAATGGACACAAAAGACCAGATGTTAATTGTAGACCAAAACACCACAGAATGGACACAACAGACCCCGATGTTAAGTTGTAGACCAAAACACCACAGAATGGACACAACAGACCCAGATGTTAAGTTGTAGACCAAAACACCACAGAAAGGACACAACAGACCCAGATGTTAAGTTGTAGACCAAAACACCACAGAATGGACACAACAGACCCAGATAGTTAAGTGTAGACCAAAACACCACAGAATGGACACAACAGACCCAGATGTTAAGTTGTAGACCAAAACACCACAGAATGGACACAACAGACCCAGATGTTAAGTTTGTAGACCAAAACACCACAGAATGGACACAACAGACCCAGATGGTTAAGTTGTAGACCAAAACACCACAGAATGGACACAACAGACCCAGATGTTAAGTTGTAGACCAAAACACCACAGAATGGACACAACAACCCAGATGTTAAGTTGTAGACCAAAACACCACAGAAATGGAACAACAACAGACCCAGATGTTAAGTTGTAGACCAAAACACCACAGAATGGACACAACAGACCCAATGTTAAGTTGTAGACCAAAACACCACAGAATGGACACAACAGACCCAGATGTTAAGTTGTAGACCAAAACACCACAGAATGGACACAACAGACCCAGATGTTAAGTTGTAGACCAAAACACCACAGAATGGACACAACAGACCCAGATGTTAAGTTGTTAGACCAAAACACCACAGAAGGACA